>JALPQI010005841.1:0-53096 GCA_025490895.1 Thaumatotibia leucotreta | reverse complement strand
GTTTATCGTGGCTAAATGTATTTACTTCAAGGCGACATGACAGAGTGTACAAAAACATAAATATTCCGTTACTATGGTAAATTCAAACATCTTTCGTAATACAGATTACTATGATTGCCAGTATGCACATATGCATCCTCCAATACGCCCTCTTAATCTATTACGAACATGCACCGAAACACTTTTGTACACGCGTATACTCAGTACATAAAATAAAATTAAAGAAAAAAAAACCTTTTTAAAAACAAGCTTTTATTATTTGTTTATAAAATGAACTAAAAAGTTAAAAATAAAGTAACTCTAAAAAGAAATATAACACTTTGTAACTTGATTATAACCTTTAACGACAAATAAGCGTCTTCGTCTGGGACAAAATAATTCCATATTGTACAAATTTATTTAATTTTAACACTAAAACTTTTCACCATACATAATTATTCAATCTCGTCCCGCCTCTTCAAATTCAAATTCAAATTCATTTATTTCCAACAAATTGATACATAAGGTGTTGAATCCTCCTTTTAAGTTAAAAACTTGTGTTAGGAGGTATTCGCTCTTTCATACAAAGATTTTGCTAGAAATAAATATAGTTATCCAAAAATTTATATAATTATACTTATATTCCTAATTATAATATTTTATTCGTCACTACAGATAAGTTGAGTATGGCCTTCCCGATGAAACTAGACAAATACAAAGTATACAATACATTATTATGTAGTATTAAAAGAAATGTGAAGGTCCTACTCAATCTACCCGCATTTCGAACATTAAACTATGTACTTATAATCTAATATACAAAGGTGTGTTACAGCAATAATTCTTCAGTTTCACTATAGGTTTTCCCTTTTAACCAAGTTTCAAGAAATATTTTACATTCGCCAATGCCTTTAGTATATATGTTTGTGAGTCTATTAACTTTGTTATATAATGTGATAGAAAGATTATGGAATTGTTTCCGAGCAAATGCAGTTTTTGCTTTATTAAACTGTGTTATTACGACATTAATTTTACGCTTATTTAATAGTTCTTTATTTACTTTTAGATTTTTGTGAGTTTTAAGAACACAATTTAAAATAAATAGCTGCCTTACAGTCAGCACATCAGCTTCTCGGTAAACATCAACAGTGCTGTGTCTTTTGTTTCTCCCTAAGAGTACTTTGAGGATAGACCGTTGAGCCCTTTCTAGGGTAATAAGTTTGGTTTTATGCGTACCGCCCCATATAGGGAGACAGTAAAGTATTATAGATTGTAGTAGCGTTTTATATATGTATATTAGCAGTTCTCTATCAGCTATATTCTTAAGATATTTAAATAACCAAATCATTTTACGTATTCGATTAGCAGTAACGTCATTTTGTAATTCCCAGGAGAGAGATTGATCTATTTGGACACCTAAGTATTTAGTCGATGTTACATGGCTAAGGCGGAGACAGGAACAGTCATTATTTAAATTAGTTCCGCACGTATGTGCTATTAGCGTATGTTTATATCGGTCAGGTTGTAAACTTTTTTGGATTGAAAAAGAAACGTAATTTGTTTTTTTGATGTTTAAAGTAAGTAGGTTAGTTTGCAGCCAGTTTATTACTTTAGTTAGTCCTCGCTCAGCATAAGCATACACCTCTTCCCAGTTTTCTCCGCAGAAAAGAAGTGCAGTATCATCCGCGTAAGAGATAACTGAACCGTTGGTGATATGTATGTCGGTAAGATCATTTATGTAGGTTAAGAACAGAGTCGGACCTAGTACGCTGCCCTGAGGGACGCCGAAGTGGGTAGTATGTTCATCCATGCTATAAACATCTCTGTTAATCTTAACGCATTGTGTTCTGTTATTCAGGTAACTTGAGATCAATTCTAGGAATTTCCCACGGATGCCCATAATCTCCAATTTACGAATAAGGATGGGGACAGAGACAGAGTCAAATGCTTTTTGCAAGTCGAGGAATATACACACTACTTTCTTTTTGTTTTCTATATGTTTCTGCCTCTTTATCATAGTCCCCATTTATAAATGAAAGCGTGTTACATTGTGATAGCTTGAGGAAAATGTTGTGTTGTATTAAATGTAACACGCTTTCATTTATAAATGGGGACTATGATAAAGAGGCGGGACGAGATTGAATAATTATGTATGGTGAAAAGTTTTAGTGTTAAAATTAAATAAATTTGTACAATATGGAATTATTTTGTCCCAGACGAAGACGCTTATTTGTCGTTAAAGGTTATAATCAAGTTACAAAGTGTTATATTTCTTTTTAGAGTTAATTTATTTTTAACTTTTTAGTTCATTTTATAAACAAATAATAAAAGCTTGTTTTTAAAAAGGTTTTTTTTTCTTTAATTTTATTTTAAACTTTTTAGTATTTCTATTTTTAATTCGAGATTTACTACGACGTAGTTCGCAGTGCGTAGCAGCGTTATTCCGTTATGAAGTCCGTAGTTCGTTCACATGATATGTAATATGTACTGATAATGTTGAAATTATGTTATCAATTGTTAGTTATTTGTAACGTTTCTCATTCTATCCATTTCTTTTAATGCATCAACATTACAAGGTTTCTTCGACGTCAACTTGGAGCAGTCAAGTTCTTCGATTTGAAGACCTGCTAAAGACCTAACTCGGCTTAAAGCTACATAAGCTTGACCAGCAGCGAACAATTTGGAGCCTAGAAAAATAACAGCATGATCTACAGTAGTTCCCTGCATTTTATGCGCAGTTGAAGCCCAAGGCAAGACAATCGGGAGCATTCTTCTTTCAGCTGTGCCGTGATTAAATTTAGCAGGAAATTGAACTGATTTAGGGTGTATTATGTGAATGCCACCGTTACCAAAGTCTACGCGAACCGATGGTACATCGCTATCGTATAGTTGAGCACGTCTGTAATACGGCCATATGATTTCAGTGATGTGACCTATTGCTCCATTTACAAGTCCCTTAGCAACGTCAACGTTAGACCTCAACATGACTTTCGCACCAATAAATATTTCTAGTTCTTTTGGAAGACCTCCTGTTTTGTTAATGTCTTATTTTTTCTAAGTGTTGCCGCTTGTGGACATCGCTTTCATTAGCAATCTTCTCCTGTCTCTTCGATTTCGCCTTCTCTAAACGTCGTTTTCTTTGTGTAGTTGTTTCTGTTTTCTTCATGTTATTCCCACGAGTATAGGACAAATAACAGTCCATCCCCCCAGAGGTCCGTTGTAGAGGGATAAGGGCTACAATACAAGAGGGTTCGCCCTGGTACCCTGAGGCGCAACGTTAGCGGCAAGACATGTTCATACACCCTCATACCATTCAGCCCTCGGCACGTGCTCACCTTGGCATTGGGTCATTCATCCAATCAATCATATATAATTAATATGGGACGAAAGCAAGAGACTCATCAAGACGAATCAAACGAGACCAAACTCGATGGGGTTGCGTCGTTTAATTACGGAGTTCCTATGGCCACCTTCCGGCTCCAACATCAGACCCTGGTTACCATATAGTATCAAAGTACTCGTCAAGACTAATCCAATGAGCTTAAACTCGATAGGGTTGCATCGTTTAATTACGGAGTTCCTATGGCCACCTTCAAACTCCAACATCAGATCCTGGTTACCATATAGTATCAAAGTACTCGTCAAGACTAATCCAATGAGCTCGAACTCGATGGGGTTGCGTCGTTTAATTACGGAGTTCCTATGGCCACCTTCCGGCTCCATCATCAGACCCTGGTTACCATATAGTATCAAAGTACTTGTCAAGACGAATCTAATGAGCTCAAACTCGATAGGGTTGCATCATTTAATTACGGAGTTCCTATGGCCACCTTCCGGCTCCATCATCAGACCCTGGTTACCATATAGTATCAAAGTACTTGTCAAGACGAATCTAATGAGCTCAAACTCGATAGGGTTGCATCATTTAATTACGGAGTTCCTATGGCCACCTTCCGGCTCCATCATCAGACCCTGGTTACCATATAGTATCAAAGTACTTGTCAAGACGAATCTAATGAGCTCAAACTCGATAGGGTTGCATCATTTAATTACGGAGTTCCTATGGCCACCTTCCGGCTCCATCATCAGACCCTGGTTACCATATAGTATCAAAGTACTTGTCAAGACGAATCTAATGAGCTCAAACTCGATAGGGTTGCATCATTTAATTACGGAGTTCCTATGGCCACCTTCCGGCTCCATCATCAGACCCTGGTTACCATATAGTATCAAAGTACTTGTCAAGACGAATCTAATGAGCTCAAACTCGATAGGGTTGCATCGTTTAATTACGGAGTTCCTATGGCCACCTTCCGGCTCCATCATCAGACCCTGGTTACCATATAGTATCAAAGTACTTGTCAAGACGAATCTAATGAGCTCAAACTCGATAGGGTTGCATCATTTAATTACGGAGTTCCTATGGCCACCTTCCGGCTCCATCATCAGACCCTGGTTACCATATAGTAACAAAGTACTCGTCAAGACGAATCTAATGAGCTCAAACTCGATAGGGTTGCATCGTTTAATTACGGAGTTCCTATGGCCACCTTCCGGCTCCATCATCAGACCTTGGTTACCATATAGTATCAAAGTACTTGTCAAGACCAATCTAATGAGCTCAAACTCGATAGGGTTGCATCGTTTAATTACGGAGTTCCTATGGCCACCTTCCGGCTCCATCATCAGACCCTAGTTACCATATAGTATCAAAGTACTCGTCAAGACGAATCTAATGAGCTCAAACTCGATAGGGTTGCAACGTTTAATTACGGAGTTCCTATGGCCACCTTCCGGTTCCATCATCAGACCCTGGTTACCATATAGTATCAAAGTACTCGTCAAGACGAATCTAATGAGCTCAAACTCGATAGGGTTGCATGGTTTAATTACGGAGTTCCTATGGCCACCTTCCGGTTCCATCATCAGACCCTGGTTACCATATAGTATCAAAGTACTTGTCAAGACGAATCTAATGAGCTCAAACTCGATAGGGTTGCATCATTTAATTACGGAGTTCCTATGGCCACCTTCCAGCTCCATCATCAGATCAGCTCTATGTCACAATAACATTGCATTGTCATCCGATTTATACATGCATTCAAAGTTTCAGCTCAATCGGAAACCGAGAAGTGGATCAAATTTAAGTTGCAAGATTTGATTACAGAACGACAGACAACGGGACAGGTGAAACTAAATAAAAGCTTGTAATAAATTTAATATAACACTTTTGTGCCCAACTATACACAAGTATAAACACAAAAACTGGAATCGCCTAACAAATTAAAAGCATGCATAAAAAAGGATAGCTAGAAAAATTATTCTATTACCTACACAAAGCACTTAAAAACATAAAACACAAATATAAATTATAAAACATCTAACTTTAATCCGCCCTCTTAATTTCGTTCAAGGCGACATGACAGAGTGTACAAAAACATAAATATTCCGTTACTATGGTAAATTCAAACATCTTTCGTAATACAGATTACTATGATTGCCAGTATGCACATATGCATCCTCCAATAATTATAGGTACATGTATATACTATAAGTTAGGACCATGTTCTGGCATTCACTGTTGTTCTTTCTTGTTGTTCCACTATTTAGAAGAAACCCATAGAATTTCCTATATCGATATCCTTTTTAGGGTTCCGTAGAATTTTTTATAGTTTCGCCATGTCCGTCTGTCCGCAGCCTAGCTCAGTGGCCGTTGATATTAGAAATCTGCAATTTGGTACAGGTACACATATTAATCATGCCAACAAATTGGTACCATAAAAACTAGAAAAAAGGATGATTTTTTTTATTTGCTGTAATCAAGAGTGGGGTATCATTGAATGGGCCAAAAAAATAAGGGTCTTAAAAGAAAGTTTTTTTCTAAAGTCAATATTTTCTGAGATAATCACTCCAGAAAAAAAAAGTGTCCCCCCCCTCTAACTTTTGATCTGTAGGTCCAAAAATATGAAAAAAATCATGAAACTATTTGGAACATAATGGGAACTACGGAACCCTACACTGAGCATGGCCCGACATGCTCTTGGCCGGTTTTGGTTATTGATATAGTGAGTTTTTAACGGACTCCAAAAAGGAGGAGGTTCTAAATTCGATTGTTTTTATGTATGTTACTCGATATATCCGAGAATCTTGAAACAATTCTTTTTTATCGAACGGTTAATGCCTATGTTCAGCAGTGGACATATATAAATAATAATAATAAATAAATAAATATCTTGGGACATCTTATACAAATCAACCTAGTCCCACGGTAAGCTCAATTAAGGCTTGTGGTGTGGGTACCACGCGACGATATATACATATAATAGATAGATACATATAGATACTTAGATACATAATACACAGCCACGACCAAGGAACAAACATTTGTGATAAATAAATACACAAAGAATGCCCTCGCCGCGCCGGGATTCGAACCCGGAACCTCCAGCTTCGTAGGCAGGGTCACTACCAACTAGGCTACAGAGGCTGACGGTCATCATATATGATGATGATGATGATGATGATGATTAACGGGTATAACTCTGACATGGGCCCGTTGGCATTGGCACCAAGTCAGGGTCTGATGATTCAATGGAGAAATCGGTTGAAGTAACTTTTTTTTTAATTTGGTGGTTACCCTATCCTTCAATGATATCCTACATTCAAGACGTTGATAGGGTATGGTAGGCTGCATACAATCAGCGACTAACGAACTACGAAATCCGGAAATTTCGGGGCTTATAAATGCTACAGTAACGAAATTTGGTAGGGATATGTGTTGTATGAACCGCTACAGGATTATGATACTAAATTGTAAAAAAAAACCATTGGGGTGGGGGCCCTCCACACATGTAGCTGAGGGATAGAACATTTTTTTTAGTTGTATATAAGCGTGTGGGGTATTAATAGAAAGGTCTTTGAAAATGATTTGAAGGTTTATAAATCTCATTTTTATTTAAGCAAATCGTTTTCGAGATATCGGCACTCAAAATCTGAAAAATGTGTCCCCCCCTCTATTTTTTAAACTACGCTGTATAAAATTCTAAAAAAATATATGTTATGCACATTAATAAATTGTATCAACGATTTCTGGTATGATTAAATAATCTCCTATAGTTTTTGAGGTAGGTTGATTTAACTGTATTTTTTTAATAATAAATTGATAATGGTACGGAACCCTTCGCGTGCGAGTCCGCTTCGCGCGCGAGTCCGACTCGCTTTTGGCCGGTTTATATTAGTGCGACAAAGACAGCTGCCTTTCGCTTAAGATTGACGATTAAGCGTTAGCGATTGGCGACTTGGCTAAGCATGCTGGCCTGTATGTGGCGTTACCGTTTACAAAATACTGCACAACAAATATTAAATAACGGTCAAGGGTGACCCGCATGATTCTTCATTAGAAAAATTTAATTATTAATAGACTTCAAAAAAGAGCTTCACTGAATTTCCTTTTTTTTTGTATGTATATTACTCGATAACTCCGTGAATTATGAAGCGATAAAAAAAACCGAACGGGTATAATACCGAATTGGTCCCGTTGACACCAAGTCGGAGTTTTTTTTTAATAAATAAAGTTTAATTATGGGATCTTGGAGTATCCGGTTGAAGGTGGAAGTAGGTACTAGTGCGCAACATGTCAACATAGAATATTGATTTCAATCACGATATTTTACTCATATTATATAACTCTACATAAAGTATTGTCATGTGTTTTGTTAGTTTTGTTAAATCGTATTTATTTTATAGGCTGACAATATCAAAATTTCTCAAAATTGCAATTTTTTTTAGTCAACTCCATTGTATGAGTAAGCGACAGGTGCTTTTGCTGGCAGTCCCAATAGATGGCAATTCAGTACAAGTTTCAATGTCACATATTGGGACATTGGAAATATTAACATCCAATCCTAATAAACGTCAGTCTGTCTTAAAATTATGCAAATAATTTAGATATAAGCTAAAGTTGGGATATGAAACATTAAAGGCACGTAGATTAATAATCGTTTAAATGCCCTAATAGTTGATAGCTATAATGACGAGTATTGGTACAGCGTCGGGTACTAGTACTTCCACCTTAAGTCGGGTTTTTTTTTATTTGGTCTTTATTTAATTCGTTCATACAAAAAATACTACGCACAGGCCTCCTACCGCGAGAACCGATGTTTGCAAATTTCGGGGATTTTTCTCTGTCACTCCTAATGACGCCTTCGTTTGAGTGACAGAGACAAATACCCGCAATTTACGAACTTCGGTGTTCGCGGTAGTAGGCCTGTTTACTCTCATAAGGAAAAAATATAAATGCAAAAACCTGCGATCGGGTTTAGATATCTGTTTTTATGGTATATGCAAACGAGTATAAGGGCTGCATCAGAGTTAGTATCAATATCAAGTGTATTAAAATATTATCGAACGTAATTTAAGTCGATGATTGTGCGGCATGCTTCAACCCATTAAGAAGGTCCTCATCCGGAGCGACGTGTAGACGTCGGGCTTTGGGCGAGGGTCCTCCGGATCAGGACCCTCTTAATGGGTCAAAACATGTGGAGAAATCATCGACTTTTACGCGAGTAACCCTTGCATCAGCCTATGATAGTCCACTGCAGGACGTAGGCCTCTCCTATTAACTATGCTATACGCATTAGGAGGTAAATGCCCATAATTGCCACGCTGGGCAAGCGGATTGGCGATCGCAGTAATGTGTCCACTATGATGACGCTGCTGGCCATCATCAATATTTTATCAAATAATGGTCAGTGGTCAGCCGTCACCACACGGTACTATTACGCCAAATAAATTCGTAGACATTAGCGCAAATTCTGGAGTAACTTCAGTCCATGACTTCTATTATCTGTTGACTGCTGCCGGCTCAAATAAATACAAATCTGTCAACAACACTATGTCTCCAAAGTGTCAAAATTGAATTTGAACTTTACGCATGTGTCTGTAGGTTTATATTGCCCTGTGGACCGTGACTTATACAATCTGTATTTGGCGGTTCACCTGCAGTGCCAATATATTGTTCGTTGGCGTCCAAAACTTTAAGTACTGACAGGTACCAAAGCATTGTCGTCATCGTCATGGGTCAAATGACAATTGTAGTGGTTGCTACATCTTAAATCGTGCCTGCTATGCGGCCACATTTCTAAATCAAATTTCGTGGAAGATGTGGCCGTATTGCAGAAAAATATGGTCACTTTTACCCATAGCTCTTACTATACAAATTTACACAATTCTATTTTGAGATGTGGCCGTATTAGTCCGTGGGCTAGTCGGTCTGAAATTAGAAAACGGTATAATTTGGGGGTACCAAGTGTCCTTTTTACAGTAGTTAGACATATTCATAAGGATGTTAAAAAAGTATGACAGACATCTCAAAGTGGTAGCTAATAGGCATACGGGCTATTTCAAGATTTCCGTTGTATGACAGGTATGGTTAAAATTAGGAGGTACAAATTTTCCTTTTCACGGCTGTTAGGTTAGCTTATAAAAACGTCAAAAATGCAAGATTGCCATTTATAAGTTCTACCTAACAAAAATGGGAGCCAATCAAAGATGGTGTATCTCAAGTTTCACAAAATCAAGTATATCTCGAGAACTATTAAATATATCTAATTACTCTCTTGAACAAAATTAAAGGCATATCTGTAAGCTTAATATTTTGCATTTACACCATATTGCTAAAACCAACCAATAATTAATTATGACCAAATTTATGAAAATTTCGTGATTTTAATTTTTTTTGTGTCGTGTTTTTACATAGTAGTCATGACGCTAGAAAAATTAAATATTTTTTAAAGATAGTGTATTTAATAAGCTTTAATTTGATGTACATAACTTGTTGGCGGTATTAAAAAAAATACCCATAAAAATATTTAAATGAATTGTAGTCATAATCCACCGTATACTTAGTGATTTAAGAGGCGATGGAAGTGCCACTAGTAAATAATAGTACTTATTTCAAATAACCAAGATTGAAAAATATAAAAAAATCGCCTCTTAAATCACTAAGTACACGGTGGATTATGACTACAATTCATTTAAATATTTTTTATGGGTCTTTTTTTTAATACCACCAAAAAGTTATACATATACATCAAATTAAAGCTTATTAAATACACTATCTTTAAAAAAATATTTAATTTTTCTAGCGTCATGACTACTATGTAAAAAGACGACACAAAAAAAATCAAAATCACGAAATTTTCATAAATTTGGTCATAATTAATTATTGGTCGGTTTTAGCAATATGGTGTATATGCAAAATATGAAGCTTACGGATATGCCTTTAATTTTATTCAAGAGAGTAATTAGATATATTTAATAGTTCTCGAGATATACTTGATTTTGTAAAACATGAGATCCACCATCTTTGATTGGCCCCCATTTTTGTTAGGTAGCACTTATAAATGGCAATCTTGCAGTTTTGACGTTTTTATAAGCTTACCTAACAGCCGTGAAAAGGAAAATTTGTACCTCCTAATTTTAACCATACCTGTCATACAACGGAAATCTTGAAATAGCCCGTATGCCTATTAGCTACCACTTTGAGATGTATATCATACTTTTTTAACGTCCTTATGAATATGTCTAACTACTGTAAAAAGGACACTTGGTACCCCCAAATTATACCGTTTTCTAATTTCAGGCCGACTAGCCCACGGACTATATAGCTAAGCTCTGAAATGGAATTCGAGATCAAAAATGTAAACAATCTATGACAATGACATGACATTACAAAGTCAATTTTAAAGTGACATTCCAGGGGTATAAAACGTTTTATATCGAATGTAGTTTTTAACAGCTTTGTAAATTAACGTCGCATTTTGAGATTGGTTTATTTTATTTACACTTACAACTATCCTTACAGGTACAAAACCTATGACAATGTTTTATGTGTAGATGTACATACGCGAAAGCCAAAGTATGTTCGATACACAAAGTATCACAATCGTTAACATATTTTTGGATATGGCAATAAAAAACATACGTCCGAGTGTCCACGGTTCCTGATTACAAAAATAAAACCTAGAAAATTTGCTAGAATGATGGAAATATTCAACATAATCAATGTTTGAAAATGAATGTCGTGTTTAATCTTTAGGATAGTCGGGGAACGACTTCCAGTCTTCAACAACTATAGTTACGAGCGAATCAATTTCGATTAAAATATGAAAATGATTGATTTGTAGGTAAAAATGCTAAAATCTGCATTAATGTACTTTGTAATGCTAAAGGACTATGCGTCAAAATGGACCAAAAACCAACAGAGCTGGGAGTAGTGTTATTAAAAAGGTCTGCTTATGTACTTAATTTTATTCTATGGGTGCAAAGTTGAATTCCATTGCATGATTTTTTATGAGTAAAGCGTTCTGCGGGAACTCTCTAAGTAAATCACCGTCGTCCAGACGCCATTCATCATAGTATTTACTCTGACTAAAATACAAATATCTCCGTTTTGCAATGGAATTGAACATAGTACCCATAGAATGAAATGAAATAAATGTAAATACACAACAATGTACCTATTTAATGACACCACTTTCAGCTCAGTTGGTTCTTGGTCCACTCTCCATACAAATATGCCCATGGTCCTTTTAGGAGTTTTTATGAATTCATAAAACAGTCATTTGGAGCATCCTCTTGTATTGATTTTTGAAGTTACATAGTTATAAATGCGAACCCTCTTAAATGGTTCTTAGTGTAGTTACCGTATTAAATTACGAATAAACTAGTTATTGTTATAACTGCGAACCAAATGTTTAAGATTTCTTATCATTGCCAGTAGTATAAATTAAACACCTTACATTTTATTAAAAGTAGCGAAATAGGTATATCATTAAAAAAATGATTTATTTCGCTTAATGTTTTGTATTAAAAATTGTAAAATATTTAAAAATTCTACGTACCGTCAGTAAATGTAAATGTGTAAATACGCATTTTTTGTAAGTATTTTAATGATTTTAGATAACCCACCTCTCGTAATTATTTTTTTGTGGTGGTATCCCATTTGTTTACATTTTTGATCTCCAATTTGATTTCACATCTTAGCACGCGACAACATACTTTTACCAAATATTTGTTTCATATTGTTACCAAACATAAATTTGACAGCTTATTCCTAATTTGATTTTAAGCTAATGCCATTCCATAGAGGGTTAAGAGAAAATATTATGTTGTTCCGTTTGTCTGTAAATTATTTAAATCGCAACATTCCTCGCTATATTTAGAAGAACCGGAAACTACCTGCTTAATATTGATATATGTAAGAACTTTATACATAATATTTAATAACTGGGTCTCTAATATTTGTTTCAAAATTGATCACACCATCATATTTTGATTATCATCAGCCTATCTCAGTCTACTGCTGGACAAAAGCCTTTCCTATTATTTAGGCCGTGGATTTTCTGACTGGCAGCGGGTAACCGACGACGTGTCAAGGTGCGTTTAAACAAAAAGAGCATTCGCTGTTCTAGCGCCCGTTCTACGAAATCAACCAATCACGTTTTGTGCACCGATCGAATTTCGTAGAGTGGGAGGTTAGAACAGCGAATGGTCTTTTAGTTTAACCGCACCTTCAGAGAAACCATCCTCAAACATTCGCGAACAAAACATTCGAACGTCGTCGGCAGCGGACACGCGTCGGTCGCCGGCCACCGGCCAGAAAACCTACGTCCTCATGCGTATGTATGGACGCATTAGGTAAATACTCGTAGTATAGCCCCAAGCTGGACAAGCAGATACGCGATCGATGTTGTGTCCACTATGATGATGCTGCTGCCCATCATCCATCTTCAATGACCAGCGACACTTTAATCCCTTAGTCGATTCTTACAACACCTACGGAAACAATTGGAGTGGCGACCAGACATGGTACGATTTCCAGCATTTTTGATGCAGTGTAGTTCAATTAAGGGATGTGAAGTAAATTATTCGAAAGGAGATGGCGAGTACAGGTTCATCTTTGTGTTACAACGTGTTATAACGTTACAGCTAAAAATTGACCCCTGGATTCCTTTAAGTAACTCAACTACATTTCACTATAACCCCTAGTTTTAGGATAGGAATTAAAGGAATCCAAGGGTCAGTTTAAGTTGAAACGAGTAATAACACGTTGTAAGACAATAGACAATAACGAAGCTTAACTCACTATCTCCTTATAAATAACTTACACCTAATTGAACTACACTATACTGCACCAAAAATTCTGGAAATAGTACGATCTCTGGTGGCGACAAATGTTTTTCAATTATCTAACTTGTTGAATTGACCTTCTTGTATAGAATTTTACCGTTTGTCCTGAATAATTTTGCCAGTAAACACCCTGACACTGACAGTCTAAAGGTGTATTCAGACCAAAAGAGCATTCGCTGTTCTATCCCCCGCTCTACGAAATCAACAAATCACGTTTTGTGTAACGATAGAATAACGTAGAGTGGGGGGTTAGAATAGCGAATGTTCGTTTAGTCTGAATGCACCTTTTCATAAACATCTAATGAATACTAGCTTAATTTTGAAAAACGATACCGGATACGATTATAAGTCTAATAGATGCATTAAATTAATCGACTTAAAGTGTCATTACCGGTAATGCTGATTGTTCCGTGTTTGTGTTCATTAGATACATTACGCCCACGTTGAACAATCTCGTGTTAGGCCACATGAGGTTTAAGAGCCGCAACGCTCAACTCTACAGAGATTCTGGATAATGGATATGGGAAGCGGAGAAAAAAGACAGAAGGGAATTAGGAGGCAAACCTGGGTGCTTAGCCAAGTTGCCAATCGCTAACGCTTAATCGTCAATCGTAAGCGAAAGGCTAACTGTCTTTGTCGCACTAATATGAAAGAGTTACAGAGAGGAAACGCTACGATACGCTACAAAGCGTTAGCTATTGGCAACTTGGCTAAGCATCCTGGCCTACTACTGCGAAAATCAAAATTCGTGTAAGTCGAGGATTTTTCTCTGTCATTCCAACGAAGGTGTCATTAGAGTGAGAAAGACAAATCCTCGAAATTTGCGGATTTCGAAGTTCGCGGTAGGGCCGCTGTTTGATGAATGCTAGATGTAGGACGCGCTGCGCAGAGTTTAACATTCTTCTGTCCCAGGGCGTATATGTATGGAAATATGCATGATATTTTGTAGTTTTCTTGTATTTTACGTCACTCGCTATTTTGCCGGGGATAGCTGTTCTCGACCTGTAGGCTTAGCACATGATTGATGCGACAATATGCCGCGGCGAGATAGACCCGTCCCCTTTTATTAATATAGTTAGTAAAAGACGGGAAATCTGTATCGCCGCGACATATTGTCGCATCAATCATGTGCTAGGCCTACAGGTCGAGAACAGCTATCACCGGCAAAATAGCGAGTGACGTAAAATACAAGAAAACTACTGCTGCTTAGCACAATCATGTGCTGGTGTTAGAGGCGGTAAGGGGCTGCCAAATGTTTCCCAGTCTCGCAGGTGGCTTGCAAAATAGGAGAATATAAAAGGTAGAATTAAATGGAAAAGGGATGCGAATATCAATTTAGAGATCTGAAAATTATTCGAAATGCGCCAGTGTCACTGGATGTTGTTGTTTCACCTGAGTGAAACAGGGTGCCAGAAATAAGTGAGAGCGTGCCAGCCCCCCTTCCTCCTTAGTTATCATTACCCCGCTCCAGAGTAATTCGGTTCACTGCAGGCCTGCTACCGCGAACACCGAAGTTCGTAAATTTGGGGGATTTGTCTCTTCTGTCACTCAAGGGCACTGGCCTCACCGCGAGCTACTAAGCTATGAACTATCGGCTTTAAACACGAAGAAAAGATACGCACTCCCGTGTAAAAAAGAGACACGGCGATACTCGCCCGGGTGATAGCTGATAGCTGGGCAAGTATCGTCGTATCTCTTTTATTCTTTATAGCCCATAGTTGATAGCTTAGTAGCTCGCGGTGAGACCAGTGCCTAACGAAGGCGTTATTGGAGTTACAGAGAAAATCTCCGAAATTAGCGAACTTCGGTTCGGTAGGCCAGGCTACTACCGCAAAAACCGAAATTCGTAAATTTCGAGGATTTTTCTCTGTCACTCAAACGAAGGCGTCATTAGAGTGAGCGAGACATATTCCTCGAAATTTAAGAATTTCGTTTTTCGCGGTAGGGCCGCAGATTCGTATCTAATGTAGTTTTTGGTATTTCTTAGTTACTTTCTTTAAACAAACCTCGAAATCTATTTCTAAAATGTCTATTTCTAGTAAAATAAATAGTATTGTTGAGGGCGGAAATAGATGAGACGTTTGTAATTTTTCGACATCAAAAAAAGAGTTTTTGTAATCGATCTTCGAGAATCGTAAACCAATTTTTAAAACTGTTTGGCACCAAGTCGTTGAAATCGTTTATTTATTTTTGTAATTAAGTGATTATTCATTCGTCTAAGCACATCGTTTTAATCAATACAAAACTTGTTTTGTCTAAAAAGAGAATTCTTGATTAACCACGGCCTTAATAACCGCCTGATAAAATACAAAAATGTTTAGTTAATCACTAAGATATCAAATATCATACTCTAATGTGTAGATCCATTAACTATGATTGAATTGATTGATTAAGATATTGGTATGCCGATTTGGCTAAGACATGCCTAGCTCATCATCATCATATCAGCCGTAAGACGTCGACTATTTAACATAAGCCTCCCCCAAAGATTGCCACAATGACCCGTCAATATAGGTACTTACGAATATAGGTACTTCTACGAGAGTTCAAGTCACACAGTACGAGTATACAAAGACAAGTCATGTAAACACAAGGGGAAATTTAATTAGTTTTATTTCGTAGGTACTTATAGCAAATCTGGTTGCATCTACAAGATCGACAATAAAGTTTGTTCAAGGATTTTGCTTAAAAAATTTGATGGTACACATTTAGTCATTCATTCACTCAGTACATCTTTTGCCAGTAGTATTTAATTAGATGTATGTGTAACCTCAACTCAGGTAAAATTACAAATAACAACGAATTTCTAGTTGAAACGACTAAAGAAGGTACAGTTGGGGAATAGAAATAATAGTAGATTGTGTCACAGGGATCAAAATGGTATATTTCCTGCGTGTACGTATATTGAATCCCGACCATAGGTAGGGATTCTAAAGTGGAATCCTGAACGTAATGAAGGATTCAAGCGTTAACGCCCAAGACGAAATAATTTTGATACCGTGTGACACATACTGCTTTTCACGCCACCTATGAGAAAAAAAAGATCTATCACGTATTTAATATTTATGCAAATAATCGATTAAGAAGAAAATTTTATCAATTATGAACGTACTGTTTATTTTCATATTTCATTATAATTTTTTAGGCTGGCAATAGAAATTCATTGAGCAGAAAGATGCCACTTTGATCCCTCCTAGCAGGGAAGAGGCCCGTTTTCGAATAGGTGGTGTGAAAATATTTTTTATTTATGTCAACTTTATTGTTTCATTTCAGTATCAATTCCTCTACTCTGCTTTGGCATGATCCAGGGATGGCTGTCTCCCATGCGAAGAATCCTGGAGTCCACAGAGAACCCAACTCATGAGTCTTACACCAGGGAAGAGTATTCCTGGGCAGCATCAGTCACATATATTACAGGTAAATAAAGGTTCTAGCAGGCTAATCTAAGAAGATGAGCCCCAAGGGATTTGGTCAAAGATTTCATATATACCATAGATCAAGCAAACGTATCTACTTAGCGTGTCAAATTAACTCTGTGAAATCCACTGAGTTGTCCATCTTTAATAGCAGCTTGCAGCTTTCGGGCGTCAAGTTTTGTAAGTTGAAGTGAACATAAACATTAATAGTGCCGCCTTAAGTAATATTAATTACATCAACACAAAAAATATGAATACTCAAGGGCCTGAGACATATTTAAAATCATAGGCAAGTAACAACTTCAGTATAGTGCGGAAATATTATTTGACCGACTCTTATCTTACTTACGACCTTTTGTTTTGCATCATTAACAATAGAAAAGCGCTAGACTGCTGATTGTCTAGTAAGTGTCAACGCAAAACAAAAGGTCGTAAGTAAGATAACAATCGGTCAAATAATATTTCCCGAAGTATACAAAATCTGACACGCTCGGCCGTCATACAAATGAATGAATTTGTTTTTTCTATCCAAATCTAATTCTGTGGATTTGGAAAGATTGCATACAAATTCCATAACTGCCGCGGTCCAAACTTTAAAAAAATTATCTGTAGAACAATGAAGGCACAACCATAATTATCTAATCGTATTGCGATTTTTAACTGTGTCATATTTGACACTCTTTCTGCTGATGATCAATAAGTACAGATGTAATGCAAAATCCTTTCTCTTGGGCTTTTCACGGAAACGCCCGAATTAATCTCCCTGTCTTAATTAGCTTCAGTGTAATGTATACTGAAGTTCATTGTGACAGCAATATGAATTCGGATGTTTCCGTGAAAAGCCAAAGAGAAAGGATTTCGCACTACATCTGTAGGTAACAAACTAATAAATGAATTTTCCGACAGCCATAATTCTTGGACTTCCTCTGGGGTACTTCATGGACAGATTTGGCCGAAAATTTATGAGTCTAGTCACTATATCAACAATCATGGTAAGTAACCTACATTTCCTAATAATTTGATTAATTAGGCGTTGGTATTTTAAAACTCTTATGGGTGTCTTGAGTATGTCGTCAATTTGGTTTGTTTTTACGTAATTGTAACGCATCGAAGGCCCATAATAACAGTGTGAAGAACTTAACATTTCACTATTCAAAGGTTTTAAACAGAAACTCTTAAGCCCTTCGAGATTTTTAGAAATAAGTCCAACTTTCATAAGCTGTGGTTCTAATCTAAGTTACAGTAGCACCTAGTAGGTAAGTATTTCACAAAAATCGATAATTCTTCCAAAACGTTCTAGGGGACCTATTCCGAGTCCCAAAATCTCACAAGAAACGGGAGCGCACCCATTTTTCGGCCACCTTGTATAAGTACATAGGTATCTGCGATCGCACCCCGCTGAAATAGGCTGACGAAGTGTGTGATGTCAATAACATATTCCTTTATTTAAATGACTACTAATTACGTCAACCGAGTCAGAGTTAATATTGTATTTTAGACCGATTTTAACGGGCATTAGACTCGGTGGTCTAATGAATATTTTCAATACGGACGGTACAATGAAAAGTTATTGACAGACTTCAGACATCAGTAGTGTATGGGAAAATTCAACGAATTTAAAGGCGGTTTTAAGAATCCGGTTTCTATACAAAATTGATAATAGTCACCAAATTATAAATATTAGATGTCATATACCAAAGAAAAACGACCAAGATCACCTATGTCCGAGGTGGGGATCGAACCCACGTATTTACTCAGCTTTCGCGGCTGATGCCTGTACCCCTCGGCCACTCGGTCTTAACCGCTTTTAACATAGGTGATCTTGGTCGTTTTTCTTTGGTATATGACATCTAATATTTATAATTTATATAGTATTAAGTAGTGTGACTACTGGAGAAAAATTAAAAAGTACAAATCAAAATATTTAGTTAATAAATAATTTGATTTGTAGTTTCGCAATATGTTCAATAGTCACCAAATTAAAAAAATATATAGGTATCGAGTTTGTTCAACCAATTTCTGCAAGATCCCATCATCAGAACCCGTTTTGGTGCAATTGTGGTAATACCCAAGCCATAAAAAAAATAGAAATTCGTTTCACGATTCTCGAAAATGTCGAGAATGCAAAAAAAATATTGCTAACCTCCTCTTTTTTTGAAGTCTGTTTGAAATTGGCACACAAATCATGCAGATGAACCTTGGTTCATCTGAGTAGCAGTGGGTGTGCCATGCGTCGCGCGCAACGAGGAGGAGGGAAGGAGGGATTGTTCCTTCCAGAGATGGGTCTAGAGCCCTGGACAGCCGCTGCGAGTGTGCTCAGGCGTACCCGTGACCCCACCTTAAAGCGTCTTGGCGGCAGACCGTGGAGTTTTAGTGTAGACCAAGGCCTGATTAGCCCTGGGAGTCCCACATAACCACCCGGGTCCGTCCCCGGCGCCCGAGTGGTATACGTAACGCTTTTCCCCACGAAAAAAAAAGAGCATTCTTCCATGAGATCCCCCGATAGTTCCTATCTGGCATTATTACGGAAACGGAAGGACGAGTAGCAACAACATTTATTACGCTAGACTTGGTATTTTATTTTTTACTTGGTATTGGTACTGAATTACACTACGAAGGAATAAGGGTCATCCCTTGTAACAATATTTACCGAGACGATAGTGACGTAATAAAAACGCCACATTGACACCTCCTACGTATACTGATGCAAGTGACATTTTTACTATTTTCGTTTTTTTGCATATTTGGGTTCAAAATACTTATATCTACATGCTATAAAAAAATTGTGGCGAAATTACCGCTAGTTTTTGAAATAAAGTGGCGTATACTGATAACTAACACCTTTTTTTGGTTCGAACATCGTATACCGTAAAGCCGGGTTACTTTGGCCCCAGGGGGTAACTTTGGCCCAAAATTAAGTTTATCATAAAACCAAGGCATCGCATAAATTACATGATGTATTGTTATCAGGCGATTTAGGTATGAATTTTGCATCCCGATACATACTATAACTGTTAATTTTAAATAAGTCTGCCCGTCTGTCGAACTTTTTGTCTATCACATTTTTACGCGAAAACTGCTTAACCGAATAACACGAGAGCGGCTATGAATGTACTTTGAGATATTAGGAACATCATGAAGTAAATAACTAAATAGGTTTTAATACAAAAAAAATCTTTAATGGAAGTTAGGTATCTAAAAGTTGCAAAAAGCACAGCATAAAAATGTTATATGCCGATGAAATTCAGGACAAACGTGAGAATTAATCGAAATAAGAAGTATATGAAAAGACTTTTATGATGGAGTTGTAAACTTATATCATAATAATTATTTTAGTTTGCATTTGTCATTATGATGAAATCTTAATTTTACTGCAATAAAACAAACAATGTGTAAGAGGAAGTGGTGCTATTTTGTACGTAATTTGTCTAAACATGTTACTTATTTTCATAATTAATAAGCGTTACGCTACAACACGAAAATAAGTCATGGGCCAAAGTAACCCTCCCGAAGATATTACTTTAGCCCAAACTTTACGAAACAGAAAAAAACTCTTGGGTATTATTTTATTAAAGAGAAAGTGTGTAAATTACTTGATTACACTCTTAACTTTACTTCTGATTTATTAATTCTAACATAAAGGTTGTTGTATTTCAATTAAATCGAATGAGAAGTAAAACACATCATTTTTTGGGACAATGTAACCCGGCTTTACTACTGAGCTAAGTGACTTGTACCACTATACGCAGTACACTTATCGCCGCAGGCGGAAGTTTTTCCAGTATGCGCGAGCATTGAGACATTACCGAACGGATAATGACGTAATAAAAATGCCACATATTCACCCATGACTGATGGTCTGTCCAGAATTAGCATGTAATACATGTCTGCAATCCTAATCTCACTATTCTCACTATCACCGGCAGCGGAAAAGGCCATTGTCCTCGAGTCTAAGCACGTTTTTACAAACTACCGCGCTTTCAGACGTCTTCTCACAAAAACAGTTCCTCGTTTTTACATTTGTTTATAAATAGAACAAGTCACCCGTAAAAATGACTGACAATAGCTGTTGGAGTAGGACTTAATTAATGAATTTTTTGTCACTTTTCCGGATAAGCACCTCTCTAAATGTCATTAAAGATTAGTTTTCACGATCTACTAAAGCGATTCAGTTTAGGACATACTTAAGACACTGGTCTCCCCGCTAGCTACTAAGCTATGAACTATCGGCTATAAACAGGAACAAAAGATACGCACTCCCGTGTAAATAAAAGAGACACGGCGATCCTCGCCCGGCGGTGATAGCTGATAGCTGGGGTATGTGGGATGATAGTGCGTATATTTTGTTCGTGTTTATAGCCAATGGTTCATAGCTTAGTAGTTCGCGGTGAGACCAGTGCCTAACCTGAATCGCTCATTCATAGAATAACTGTCAAAAATTGACAAACTGAACCTAAGCTAAATCGCATTAAGATTTAGCCCCCTGGTCGTCTTCACGCTGTAGCAGATGTAAGGTATAGGATTTCTGTGTTTTTACCACTGGTAGGCAGTTTTTTTAAACGTAATCAAAATATGAAAACTGAATATGCCCCTTAGTATCTCTTAAACAAACTCGCCAAACGCAGTCTACTCGGAACAGTGTTTGTTACAACAAAAATGGCAATTCTCTTTTGACCTTTTTTGTGTTTGTGCGAATAAGTCTGTCAGTTTCCGACTAAAATGCCTTCAAACATACGAGTACCTACAGTGTTGATGGATAACCATGGATAATAAAGATTAAACGGTTAAACTTTAGGCACTACTATTGAAGGCCTTCTAGAACTAAAACTACAAAGGGAAATTATTTCAATAAGAATAGCGAAACGAGAATAAAACAATGGAACTGTTCATTCATATAACCTTTTTCCTACTATTGTAATACCATAAAAACAGCCAAAATAAATGCGTGTTGGACGTCGGACCACGAACAAGTAAAGTGGGTTTAGTACACACTCACATCATCAGCCTATTTACAGCCCACTGGTGGGCATAGGCCTCTCCTAATAATTGTGTTTGAACATTTAGTACATTTGTTAGCCTCCGTAGCCTAGTTGATAGTGGCTCCTCGGTTATGGCAGTCTATGTATTTAAGAATATATGTATCTATCTATTATATTTATCGTCGCCTAGTACCCACATCACAAGCCTTAAAATTGTTCCCTGTGCATGCATCACATGTGATACATTTGAAGTTATTGATGATACGTACATGCAGCATATATGATGCAGGACCCTATTTAAATATAGGGATAATTTGAAATTTGCACGTACGAGCTAAGCTACGTTAACTTATCTGCACGTATCAGCTGTAAAAAGTGGCAATTTGATAAAATTAGGTATTCGCTGACTTTTAATACTATTGTCAGGTTATGCTTGAAATTTTGTGCGAGAATTTGCACGTGAGAGGTGACACTATCGATTTTAGCTGAACATGGAACGTGTTAATTGAGCTTACCGTAGGACTAGGGCGATATGTGTAAGATGTCCCAAGATATCTATTTATTTTATATTACAATTCTCCGCTTTGTCGCTTGTGTATGTTTGAGTGAGGGAGGGGGTAATCGAAGGTCTTTAAAAAAATATTGTTTCTTATAAACGTAACGGTCGCAAAACCCATATGTTATAATATGACCATGGCCATACGTCATAACGAAATAAGGGTTCCTATCTGCCTACGGAATCCTAAAAAGGACTTATTACAGTAGGTATTATAATTCAAACAACAAGGAAGAGAACAATAAGTAACAAAAGGTATTCATTGACTAATAACCGTATCTGTAAGACAAACGTGGAATTCATAAAAGTGATTAACATAATACAGTACTATACCTACCTTCTAGGCTTATGTTATGATTAGTGATCGCCACCGCTCGTGCCACGGCGGTATTTCATGTGAAAAAAATTTACGGACATGATTGATATTTTTTATTTAACACTATCGGATTACACACACTCGAACATATTTTTTGAAACAAAAACATGATTATAAGATTTATAACAAATAACGTTTATTTTCAAGTTACAACACACAGCGTGGCACGAGTGGTGCCGATCACTGTTGATGACGGGCAGGCATGGCGATTATGGACATTAGATTCTAACGCTTTCGTAACAACGAACTAAAGTTTCGTACGCATTGGTAATACTAGGAGAGGTAGGAGAGAGCTATGTCCAGCAGTGAACTAAAGATCCCACTTCGGTTAGCAACTGTCGTCCTATCTCTATTCTGCCCTTTTTGTCGAAAATCGCTGAAGCGGTGGCGCACAAGTAACTTTCTCATTATTTTCACTCTCATCATTTGCTGAGCCCCTTTCAGTCAGGTTTTCGGTCAAGCCACAGCACGTGCACAGCGCTTCTGAAAGTGACTAAAGATATTAGACGCGGTATGGAGGATCAAATGGTCACAGTTCTCATTTTGATCGATTTTTCTAACGCCTTCAATACTGTAGACCACAATATTCTTCTAGCGCTACTTAAACATCTTAGTTTCTCGCCTTCAGCTCTTAATTGGTTTTCTGCCTACCTCGGGGGTCGCCAGCAAGCGGTCCGTGTTGACCGGTCCCTGTCAGATTGGTGTGACCTTGCAACTGGCGTTCCTCAAGGTGGAATTCTGTCCCCTCTTCTTTTTTCCACATTTATTAATTTCGTCACCCCTGATCTTCGCTGTGCTTTCCACCTCTATGCTGATGACTTGCAGCTTTACGATCACTGCAAAACTTCGGATATTCCAGCCACTATTGATAAGTTGAATTCGGGCCTCTCGCATATACAAAAGTGGTCTGAAAGCTTCGGGCTGTTCGTGAATCTGTCAAAGTGTCAGGCAATAGTCAGTTCTCGACAGGTTAGTAAGCTGGACTTTCATTCAATTTCGCCTGTAAATTTCAATGGTACCAATTCCCTTTAGCAATAGTGTCAAGGACCTGGGTGTATATCTGGACAGCACTTTGAGTTGGAGACCTCAAGTTGCCGAAATCAGCCGAAAGGTTACGGGATCGCTTCATTCCTTAAACAAGTTGAAGCACTTTTTGCCTGTCAAAACCAAAATTTTATTAGTAAATGCGTTGATATTGCCCATTATCGATTATGGTGATGTGTGTTATCCGGATTTGAACGAGGAACTTTTAGACAAACTGGACCGTCTATTGAACAACTGCATCCGTTTTATTTTCAACCTCCGAAAATATGATTACGTATCAGTTTTCCGTACGCAGCTCGACTGGTCCCCTATCCGTCAAAGGAGAAATATCCGCATGTTTTGTTCTCTTTTTTCCATATTAAATGATCCGCAAGCTCCTGAATACCTTAAATCCTTCTTTCACTTCTTTGGTGGGTCACGTGACCGACAACTTCGCTCTTCGGGCAATCTAACCCTCTCTATTCCTCTTCATCGAACTGGCTTCATCTCAAATTCATTTTGTATTCAGGTTGCTCGTCTGCGGAACGGCCTTCCCCCTAATATTAGAAAAGCTCCAAATAACTACGCCTTTAAACGATCTGTAAAGGGTGTCTTCACAGGCAGTTCAAAGAAAAATTGAATATCTTCTTACAACTGTACAATTTATGGTAAGATATATATATTGTAGTATATTCATATATTTCTATTATTATATATTTATGCATATATTTATGTAAGTGTAGGTATATTTATGTATGTATGTATCCTATCTTAGTATGTCTTTTTATTAAGTTTGCAAGTTGCACCGCCTACATTCTTTTCTGTTTTGCCTTAAGGTTGACTGGTAGAGAATGCTCTGTGGCATTAAGTCCGCCTTTTGTACGATAAGATTTTCTTTTTTGCAATAAAGATTAAATAAATAAATAAAAGATTAGTTGATGATAGTGATGATGTGTGTGGTACACTAATTGCTAAGTAGTTAATCTATCATATTAAAGTACAGAAAACAGCTATCACAAAAACGGAATTGCTTCTAAAATTGCTTAAACCGACAAATTATAAAATTAACCGGTTGGTTATCTTCACTTCGAAAACAATCGAATGAATTGCAAATGTTGTGTTCAATTAGGTACTTACTTGTAAATGTGAATTAACGTTATTAATGTACGATTGAACTGTTAAATATAATATAATATTTCACCGGAGGATTCGATCCAATTATTATCTGTGTGAAAGTTTTCTTATCTTAAAAAAAATGTCATTTAAATTTTGTTGGTTTTCGTACGAATGAATATCTTAGTTTCCGACTAAAACGGCTTCGAAAATACGAGTACCTACAGTGTTGAATAACCTTGGATGATTAATAATATTAAACTTTTGGGCACTATGTACGATTGAAGGGCTTTTAAAACTAAAACTACGAAAGGAAATTAGTTGGGAAATAAGAAACTTCCTAGTTTAGCTACTCTACCACAAAAAATAACAGTCCTCAAAAGCGACATAGTATGGGTTTCTAGTCTAACAGTTCAATCGACGAGGAATCTGCTTAAGCCGGTCGAAAAATTTGATGCCGCCTCGAGCCGATAGGTACGTGCCGAGCCGTACCTATCCACGTCTTTTTTGCTTTTATGTCGTCGACAAGCTTAAGGTGCATTCAGACCAAAAGAGCATTCGCTGTTCTATCCCCCGCTCTACGAAATCAACCAATTCAACCAATCACGTTTTGTGTAACGATCGAATTTCGTAGAGTGGGAGGTTAGAATAGCGAATGTTCGCTTGGTTTGAATGCACCTTTATCAGCTGTTACAAAATCAGAATCTCACTCGGATCTTCAATGCACATAATACCTTCCTGATTCCAGGCATACTGGCTGATAAAGATTATAAGTCTGGAGCCTTCCTCGTTTATTGTGGCCCGCGCCGTGGCAGGGTTCCCCTGCTCGGCCGTTTACATCATCATGCCGTGTTACATCAAGGAGATCAGCGATATTGACCTTCGGAGTGCTTTTGGTTCACTCTATATACTGATCAGGTAAGGTTAGAAGAGAGTTGGTATGGACTTCCACTTCCATAGTCATTTATCTGTATTTTTCTTACTTCTTAACTCGACGTCAGTAAGAATACTTACATTTATCACCATCCCAAATCTTCCCATGGGTGTCGTAAGAGTCGACAAAGGAATCGAAATATCACTGATCATTGATTTATTGAACATTGATGATGGACAGCAGCCTCATCATAGTGGACATGTTTGTGGCCAACAAACTGGTTCTCAGTTTGGTGAGTTATTAGTTTTAATGTGACTGTGTACACCGTTTTGCTTAATAAATTAAGAAACATACTTCTTTGATCGCCAGCCCGCTAGCCCAGCGTGATGAATGATGATCATGGGCTAGTGCTAGATCTCAGAGTCAGCCTATCTCTCTGGATCTCCTATTAACAACGCGTATGGTCGGATTAGGAGGTAAATGCCCATAATCCCAGCGTGGGGATGCACTTGGCAAGCGGATTGGCGATCACAGTAGTGTGGCCACTATGATGACGTTACTGCTCATTGTCAATCTTCAATAAATGAATGCACAGCGACACTTGAATCCCTTATTTGTGTCCTACGACACCCACGGGAAAAGTTGGAAATATCAACATGGATAAAACGAAACAAATCCTTCTAAAAACTTCTTTTCCGTTCCAGAAACGTCGGCTATCTGACAAGTTACGTGCTCGCAGATCTGCTGAGCGTCTACGCTATGCTGTGGGTGGGGTTCGGAGCTGGTGCTATCATTTTTCTGCTGTTCCTGATGCTGCCTGAGACTCCTGAGTACCTCATCAAGACGGGGAAGGTTGATGTAAGTGGGACTGATGTTTATGTGCTTGTGAGTGGTAATTAATCATCTGTGATTCTGGGTAGATGGCAATAATTTGATGTATTAGTTGAAAGTAAAATGGAGCAAATCTTGAAATAGTGGACATAAACAAAATAACTGTTTCTGTTGTTGTTGGTTGTTGTTAACTGGTTAAATTCAAGTATTTGCGAAAGGTTTCGGAATGCACTGAATGCTTGATAATGGACAGCTGTCGTTTTATTTCCACAATACTCAGGTTGTATTGGTGGTATGCACGGCTATGGCATTAACCTAACGCCGTATGAATCGTTTAAAAAATCGATCACAATATTCACGATATGACGTAGATGTTGAATTATCACATCGTATTACTTACCCAGCGGGTATTCCATTCAACGGTGCTCAGATGCACCAGTGCATGGGCAACAGCATCGTTTAAGATTGCGATGCTGTCACTGCGATGCAGATACATCAATTGCTGGACATAGGCTTCCCCTAAAGATTGCCACAACGACCGTTCCCACGCAACCCGCATTTAACGTATAGGGGCCGGCTATACCACAAAACTTTACAAGCGTACAATTCTACACAATTGACAACTTTTTGTATGGGATTTTAAACAATTTTGTAGAATTGTACGCTTGTAAAGTTTTGTGGTATAGGCCACTGCAATCTTCACCAGGGGCAAAACCACAAAACTTTACAAGTGTACAATTCTACACAATTGACAACTTTTTGTATGGGATGTTAAACAATTTTGTAGAATTGTACGCTTGTAAATTTTTGTGGGATCAGGCCCCTATACCACAAAACTTTACAAGCGTACAATTCTACAAAATTGTCAACTTATTGTATGGGATTTTAAACAATTTTGTAAAATTGTACGCTTGTAAATTTTTGTGGGATCAGGGTCATCATTCCACCTTGTGGGGGCCACCCACGTTGCACCTTCCGGGACATTGCGGCCACTTGAGAACCTTTGGTTCTACGTTCTCATCATCACGCCATTCTCATTTGCAGGAGGCGAAAGAAGTGATGGCCTGGCTCCGTGGAATCAGTGTGACCGACGACCAACTGGTCCGAGATATTGACACCATCGTCTACCGAGACAAGCAGACAACCATGGAAGCTACGTCCACGTGGGGTACTATTTGTAAGTTGCGTAGAATATTTGCCGCATGGTGACGGCAGGAAGAATACATTTGTTACCACCCTATAATCTTCTCGTGTCGTAAGGCGACTAAGGGTTTGAAGTGTTACTGAATTCGTTTATAGAAGATTGATTATGGGCAAAAGCATCATAGTAGACACACTATTGCGTTCGCAAACCTGATTGCCCAATGCTTTTACCTCCTAATGCGACCATACGCATGTTAATAGGAGAGGCATCCAGCAGTGGACTGAGGGAGGTTCTAGTCTAAAAATTGCTAGGTTCATAAATTCTTTCATCTTCTTCTATCTCAACTAGGTACCGTTTGCTTGAATACAACACTAACTGGCCACATCGTGTTTTGAAGAAGTGTCGTTGTGTACCATTGCTTCAATGTCGGACAGTTGACTTTATATGCAGAACGTATAGGTGCTATACCTCATATCCGCCAATTCAAATAAGGTGCCTTAGGGTAACTCCGAAAGTAATTTAATTCCGAAAATCACTGAATAATTACTCATACATCACTCATCACTCGTAATTACATGCACCTTTCGGAATTTTCCGGCGTGCTTTGACAATCGGAATTACCCGAATACATTATAGGAAAAACAATCCCGAAGTTGTAATAAATAAATAATTGTTTTAAGTTATCAGAAAATGATTAGATGTTCTACTTTCAGTTCACGACGCGACCACGCGAAAGGCGTTCATAATATCGTGGGTCATCAAAGTGGCTCAGCAGTTCGACGGCTACCTGATCGTTCTCATATACGCCAGCTCCATCTTTGATGTGGCGGCGGAAACTGTGAACATCAAGCTGACAGCCAACCAGCAGGTTATGGTGGTGGGGGCAGTACAGCTCTTGGGCTCTATGTCGGCTACCGCGCTTGTTGAGAGGACAGGAACGAAGGTAAGACTTCAGAAAGAGTCCAGTTCATTACACTTTTGTCGGCTGTCTTTGTCACTCTAACGAAAGCTTGATGACGCCTTGATAGTGACAGAAACATCCCTTCTTGAATGGACCCAGTCTTAAATGGACGCGAAAAATCTAGCTCACCTGGTCAGAGGCTGATAAGTAAGTCAAAGGTCTGATTACGTTTTTATGATGTAAAAATAGGCCCATTCAAGTACGAGCTCTGATTTGCATGGTGTAATTTTGTATTGGGAGCGTCACGGGAATGCGCGATGAAAAGTTCTCGGTTAGGCACTGATCTCACGCTACTAAGCTATGAACTATGGGCTATAAACACAAACGAAATATACGCACTCCCGTGTAAATATAAGAGACACGGCGATACTCGCCCAGCTATCAGCTATCACCGCCTGGCGAGCAATGCCATGCCTCTTTTCTGTAGCTCTGGGTGAGACCAGTGCCTTAAAAGGTTAAACGGTAGTGGTAATTTAGACATATATCGCTTACTTAATAACTTGCAATTTCTAATTATGTAATGATTGATATAACAAACTGCCGTTTGATTATCGTTTTGATTGTAGTAAATAGTGCCGTTGCAAATTGCAGCCATCATTAGCTTAAAATGCAAGTAAATTGGTTTATAATTGAACAGATTAGAGCCAGTTGAAGCTAAATAGAGACGTATCAAAGTAGGTGTATGAGGTGCATACAGGTTTTATTGACGAGTATTTTAATATGTATATTGTGATCATGTGAACAAAATATATAAACTTTTCGTTGATACGGGAACTAATTCATGGAGTTACACAATATATCACTTTTAAACTTACACCATATCTACGCCATTGGTACCATAAACCATTAGTGCCGGAACACAAAATATATTTAAAATATTATTTATTTAAGTTTTTACTTTGTTTATTTCTTTTTCAAATTCCTTGGACGAAAGAGATAAAACTGTTAGCTTGGTTTTCAATGCTTGAACATACATGAGATATGAAACACCATAAGCGAATACAAATATTTGAATTGAAGTTCTAGTACCACCATGTCTGTCTGCTGTCTGATACTGATACTGATACTGATACTAGTGGCCACTCCAGCCAGCAGTTCTGCTGCAAGGACTCGGAAGAGGTGACTACGGGAGGGAGGAAGTGCTAGTGAAAAACGTCATAAGGTGCTCGAATGACCGTCCTGCCTCACCGCAAGTGGTACCGAGTCGATGGTGAATGTCAGTTTCACACCACACCGACTAAACCTCAAACACTAAAGCAATTCGATTACGCGAGTACACCTACTCGTTGAGCACCAACGTCCGCCGCCCCACCACAGGCATCAACAACCTGCCCGAGACACCGGAGCACCAAGTAGATAGGACGGAGTGTAGGGTTCGCAGTCAGGATAGTAGGAGAGACAGGAGGTGGAGCCGACCCGAATACAAGGCATCGTGAAGCCAGCGTGAGGGAAATAGATACTATACTTGTTGTGTAATAGATAATAAGGGTGATGACTGCATTGTAACCCCCCTTCCCCAGAAAAGGATGCCCTTTCATGATTGGCTGCCCTCGGTTCTGTTGGCAGAGCCCTCATTTTCGTCTAACTCTGATTCTGTGTCCGTTTCGGTTTGGTTGTATATTCTTTCAGCTTGTTTCTTTAGGTGACCTCTATTCTCAGCTATTTGACTCCAATAAGCTCGAGGTCTGTTAGTATAATGCCGAATATCATGGTTGAGCGAGTTTTCCCACGTAAATATTGGCCGTCCCTCCTTTCTTTTACTTTCATTGTATTTTAGGGCTGCGTGTAGCAGGTGGGGCTTTTCCCGTCTAAGCACGTGTCCATAGTATGAAAGCCTGCGGACTTTGATAACTTTGGTTATGGTTTTCCCCTCCAAAATGTCCTTGACCTTAAGCTTAGGAGTGTTTCTGGCTGCTAGAAGCATTTCCCTGAGAATATGTCTCTCGTAACGTCTTAGACGTGAACGGTTTGCCTTTGTTAGCGCGGTTACGTTTAGACCATATGTCATGGCCGGTGAAATTACCATTTTATACATTAGCCGGGCTAATCTCCAGTCTATTTTCTTTTCTTTTATAAATCTTATTAGCATCTTGGAATTTCTTACCGCTTGATCGCACCGGGTCTTAATGGTGGCTCTCCTGTCGTGAGCTGAAGTAATGTATGTGCCTAGATATTTTAATTGTCGTAGAGGTTGTATAGGTACACCTCCGAGGCAACTGATCTGTGGGTCGTCCGTTACTCCTCTTATTGGGTCTCGTATTACCAGTTTTGTCTTCATTGTGTTTATCGTTAGCCCTACTGTATCTAATAGGACTGTCAGTTTTCTAACTATACGATCAATAACATTCATACGTTCGCCCACTATAATGAGGTCGTCCGCATAAGATAAGATAATGGGCAGACGGATTTCGTTATCTTGATCTAGTCTGACCTCTTCGTCTTCCTCTTCTAACGTACGTAGTACGTCGTCCATTCGGATTGTAAATAGACGGGGGGATAGTGGACAACCTTGTTTCACTCCTTTGCCTTTTTGGATAACGTCTGAGCATTGGCCGCACCATGAGATAAAAGTTCTTTCATTCATACATGCTTCCACTATCCTGTTCGTCAAAGGTGCATTCGTGCGTGAATTTATAATGTCTCTAAGGGCGTTAAGATTTACATTGTCGAACGCCTTTTCGATATCCAAGGCTGCAATGAAAAGTCGGTTACCCTCCCTCCAGTTTTTGTCTAATACTCTACGCAGAGTAAAGATGTGATCCTCCGTAGACCTGTTGGCTAGAAAAGCAGCTTGATAATTTCCAAGTTGATTTAGAGAGGCGTCAAGTTTTTCTAATAAGAAATTTGCATAAATTCTGTATCCGACATTACATATCGAGATTCTCCTGAAATCGCCTATAGACTTGGGGTTTGATTTTTTTGGTATTGGGACCTGTTTAGTGATCGTCCAATCGGCAGGAATCTTATTATCCGTCCAGGCTTCGTTCATGACTCTAGCGACCTGTGTTATAAATTCAATTGGAGCTGCCTTATATAGTTCTATGACTATCTGGTCTGTCCCGGGTACCGTCCCGTTCTTCATACGGCTTATTATTTGTGTTATAGAGGTTGTATCGGGGCCCTCTGAGTCTGGCACTCTGTCGTTTGAGCATTCCATGACCGTCACAGGCGGTCCCTCGCCCTTTTTGAGCTCGGATATCCACTGCGCCATGGGGATGTAGTACTTTTGTTGTGTTCGTGTCAGTTTAGAGCGGTGTTTCTGTAGGTATTTATATGTTATTTTCATGCGCACTGCTCGATGCGCTCCGCCTAACCATTGGAAGAAACGAGTGGATTCCTCCTCGTCGTCCTCTTCTTCGGCTTTGCGGACCAGTTTGCGTGCTGTCCTCAGCTTTGTAGTATACAAAGACACGTTTGGAAATTTGTTTTTGAGAAATAGCGCCTTTTGTAATTGTGCTTGAGCAATTTTGCTGGCCTCTGACCTAATCTTAAGGTTTTGTGGTATAACTTTTGTTGACCTAATTAGAATCCTATTGAGATCAGTCCAAGTTGGATTCTTATTGTTTCGCTCACTGTCCCTGGCGATTGACTCAAGGCACAGTGACAGATTCTTATTTACTTCATTTTGAAAACTAGATAGGTATTTTCTTGTCTGTAGAGCTTCATAGTCGACCTCTTTGTAGTTAAAGCTAGTGGTGTGGTTATTTGGTATACGCGGGTCGCTGTCTCTTCTATCGCGTTGCGTCGGTTTGTAATGGGCGGAGTTTTGGGTCCGTATTGTCCCCCAAAGTATCTTATGGTCTGATTTCACTTTTTTAGACCAATTACCGTGGATGGATGTAAACATTACCGGTCTATCTCTGCTGCAAATGATGTGATCTATTTGGGAGACTTTTTTGCCCATACTCCACGTTACCTTGCTGGATGGGCGGCCCCATGTGCTCTTAACAACCAGGTTATGCTGTTCTATAAAGTTAATTAGCAAAGTGCCGTTGAAGTTAGATACCTCATGTAGTAATTTCTTTTTACATATGTGTGGCGATTGGCGAGTAACGTCATTTTTGCCCAGGCGAGCGTTAAAATCACCTAGTAAAATGGGTGTTGCTTTTCTAGGGGCCCTTTGTAGAATAGTTCCTATTTTTCCTAAATAGTTTGTTGAATTGCATGGTATATGCGTATTGATAAATAGTATTTCTTGGTCCTTTTGACTTAGGTGAAGAAATCTAATGTGGATGGCAAGAATATTGTCGTACTTGTTATTAATATTAACTATTTCGTATTTAACTGCTTTGCTAATAAGTATTGCTATGCCTCGTTTCTCTCGCGCTTGTTTTCCCCCGCTTAATATCCAGTCATAGTTATTTGAGGAAAACGTTCCTTTGGCCAGATGTGTCTCTTGTAGACCCGCTATTGTGATCTGGCGCTCTGTAAGCTCTTGATCGATATGTAATCTATCTTTGAGCATAGCGCATCCTCTAACGTTCCACGTTGCTATGCGTAGGCTATTATTCGTATTTAGTGGAAGCTCTGAGTTGTTTTTCGTTTCTCTAATTAATCTGTAGCCTGTGGCATCCGTTTGTGCGAGCTTGATCGAATTTGTAATACTGGGCGTTGTCTGCAGACTGAGGCCCGGTTCGGTATTTTTGTCAGAGCTGTTGGTACTTGTCGGGATGCTCATATTTGACGAGTCGATGTTGTGTACATCCATTATCACACTGTCATAGTGATGGTTTTCAAAATATAAATGTATGGGTCTGGCCGGAGCAGTAAGCGACATTGGTGCCTCATATACTAATGGTTCCGTATATGCCCCATGTATGTGTACATTCAGTGCAAAGAACTCCGATGCAGCAATAATAATATCTTCCCCTCCCCAGAACCCGTCTGTGAATTGTTTTTGGATGTAGCTATCAATATTCTCTGCTGTCGGCTGGATTGCGCGAATGTTGTCATTGTGGGATGTCTCTATCACATTGTTAATTAGCGCTTGTCTGATTCTGGGGTCGTTTCGGTTAGCTGAGACATAGCTAGCCAGCTCGTTTCTGATAATTATGTGATCATACTGATTGCGACAAGAGGCTAATTCTCTATTAAGTTGATCCGCTATTGCTCTATATAAGCAGTTACCATCCTTAGGTATTTTTACGATTTTCATTGTTGCTTTTGATTGCTTCGTGTATTTGAATCGCCGTTTGAGTTTTGGTGTGTATTCTTGATATACCGCTTCTTTTCTAAACTATGTTTTTAAATACTCAATTAATTATCTATCTTATTCGAAGTTATCACCGTTATCACCGTGCTGTAAAGAAGGGCTTATATACTAGTTATGTTAGTAAATAGAACAACCGAATTATCATGCACCTTAGTTCGTAGCAATCGCTACGTCGTCTTATTTATACGCTACTCGAAAAGCCTATAATTATTAATTAAGCTTAAATCTGCAACTTCCAATCGTACGATGGGGGCTAATCTTTTAAGTGATGAAAATAGAGGCCCATCGATTATTAGTTACTCTTATTGAAAGTAAATAATCAAAGAGATTCGCAGATGTTATACCCAATATACCCAATAAAGAGATTCTATTATATTGTACAGGCTTGTATTATGATTAACATTACCCTGGACCCCGGCAATAGAAACAGGTTCCCAGTACAGTCTAGATGGGGTTGGGCTTACCGGGGCTAAGTACCGAGGCTAATTAATCCTATAATCAAACTATAACTATGATACTATTATTCCAGTTCTACTCGGTTTACAAATTTCTAGTTATTTATACCTGGCTTATTGTTCCTTCTAACAGTTTTAAGTTCGACGCAAATGTATAATATAACACCGTCGTAGAGAAGATAAACGCTTTGTTTAAAAGGGATGTAACTATCGGCACATGTGGCTGTACAATTTCGTATTGAAGGCAGTAACCATTTGCTAGGTCATTAAGTTGTCTCGAAAGTTTTACGGACTATTGTCTTTGATGTTTTTATTACGTAACCTTTGTTTTTGTATGGGTAGGACCTAATAGTTCCGAGAGAAATTGTTCAATGTCTATTATACTTTATGAGTTTATTTGAGGCCCAGCCTTGCGCTTTTAAAACGCAGATGTGAGTGTTTAGCCCTTTCTGAAAGGTTTTTTTCCTTGGAATTTTACTTGAAATGACTAATGTTTGTCCTTCGGGGGCTAAATTGCCAGCTTATATTTAGCGAGATTACTCTCGAGATACTCTGAATCTAGTATTTAAAATGAGGACCCTCGCTCGGTAACCTTTTAAGTTTTCCAAAATGAGTGTTAATTAATCCCACTTATACCTAGTAATTACTTAACTAACTAGGAATTCACTATCCAAACAACTTGAATTCCGGGTTTGTTGAAATTGGGAGGTGTAGAAAATGAAATAAAGCTCACTTTTCACATCCACTTGATTAGGGGTCGAGAGAGTAATTGTAATAGACTTCTGTGTCCTTTTTAATTGCGAAATTATTTGGCCTGAATGAAAGGCTAAGTAGAAAGATTAAATATGAAGATCAAGCTATTTCCTGTCTTCTTTTTGTACAAAAAAATACTTGCTTACATTGACAACTTACTGCGGCTTTTTAAACAAACTCACGTATCTATTTACGTTCGCTGAGAGTAGACCTATTGGGCGAGCTGGGAATATGTGGAAGAGCAAGCAAGCAATAATACAGCAAGCAAGAACTCAATTCTACCTAAACCTAGCACAAAATGCTTCCAGGATCGATACAATACCAGTAATGTACAATTGTACTGCTTTGTGCAGTATCCGCCAGACCCGCGTTAAGTTTTTCAGTTTCTCTGTGGAAGGAAGCCTTATGCAACGAAGCTTATTTCAGTAGGAGGTGTCTCCAAGCTAATCTTGACTCCTAATTACCTCGTAAGTCTCGTGTTCCTTAGCCTTGCCTAGAAACTGTGTTACTTACTGTACCTATAGTACCTATGATACAAGGGCGGACGAGTGATATTATGGTTAGTTCTAATACCCACTGTACATTTACATAACCATTTACTTTGAAACTTTAAACGTAATTTACACTTAAGACTACGGTGAGGCTGGGGTAAGATAATATTTACGTAATTAACAAAATAAATTAATATAAGTATAAGTGGGCAGACGTGCATATAATATCTGCGCTTCAGGAGCTTAGTGTCAGCGTTGATGTTGAGATTGAGTTTGTCAGGTCCTGTTATGCCTTGGTACCTATCACAACACAAAATTAAAACGATCTCACCAGGTTTGCTGAGGAAGTAGGTGTTAAAGTAGTCGGCTGTATCCGCTATGCTGCGCCTGGTCGCAGCGTTCGCTGATGGAGGCCGGCGGTTGCGCACACTGCTCGGAGGCTATCAAACGCACGAACACGCACTTGCATACACTCACTAAGGCACGAAAATATTATACGGACGCACGGCACTTTTGAATAAATAGGATAACACTATTCGCGTAATTGTATGCGGACTTTAGAGTCTAGCTTTCTCTAATATCGGCACCCGAACGTTGCCTGCGCTTCAGCCAAATGTTGCGTTGCACATCTGGTATCGGCGCCTATTGTTTTCGTGGGACAGTTGGGCCTTTAAAGGAACGGAAGGATATTTGGGATGCGACCGCTCAGCTCGGTGTCCGAAACGAAAACCGGTAACGGCACATCACTATCTGTCTGTCATAAACTACTACCAACGATTTTTTTTTTCAATAGTAGGTATAGTTTAAATGGTTTTAAAATTATCGCTATGAAATTGTCTTTCCAACTTTTACAGTGGTGATTTTCGAAAGAACTAAATCAATTTGGCGACTTCTTCGCACAACGCATCAGTATTGCGATACAGCGAGGAAATGCCGCCTGCATTCTCGGTCGGTACAATGCCACAAGGGCCAATCTTACATATATTTACGAACAAGTAAAACATGGAAGCCGCACACCGTACTAATTTGCCATTCAAAAACGGTCCTGAATTTTAGTTGACAAGTGTCAACCCCTCTTCAATGCATCACGGCAATGTCAACCTATAAAAACTTAAACCGCCATTTAAAAACAGTTGTGATTGGTCCTTCAAAGTTTTGATTGGCTACATTCTATAAACATTTGTCAAAGATGTTGTATCGAAATATGCGTGGTGTTAAGAAAAGCGCTGTATATATTATGTCCCGCCCATCTTGGCACAAATTAACAATTCTTTTTGGGGGCATTTTTGAACTGGCGATAGACGTCCATGTTATGTATAGTCGCAGCATATATAATATAACCAATAGGGTAGGTTAGTTAAGTTCAATTTATGTATTTAAATTGTACAGTTTTAGAAAATAAAGACCGATAAAAAAAAACAATTTTGGAACTCTGAATTCTTTGTGACACAAAACCCAAAGTTTTTTGAAGACCTAGCGAATAATGTAGCTACTCTATTTCTTTCAGAGACTGCTGGTCGGAACATCGTTCACAATGGGTCTGGGTATGGGCATCCTGTCCATCTGGTTCTACCTGACGGCGTCAGGGTGGACCCTGCCAGGCTGGATTCCAGTCCTCGCCCTGTGTCTGGCCATCATCTCTGACGCGGCTGGCTTCCAGCCTGTGTCGTATATTGTTATTACGGACATGTTTACCTTTCACGTAAGTACAATATTGTTTTTTCCCATAATAGCAAATAGTCTCTCTATCTACTCGTATCCCTTTTAGTTCCACCGTATCCGTCTATCGAACCGTCGTGTCAAAGAATGTGGAAAGCCCAAGATTATCGTGCACTTATACATAAATTGCCGTATGGGGACGGCAGTAAGAATATATTTGTCACCACCACAACTCTTCTCGCGGGTGTTAAGAGCCAGTTAAGGCCTTAGCCTTAGCCGGCTCTTAACCAGTATAATGGCCAGTGGCACTTCAATCCCTTAGGATTGAATTGCCACTGGCCATTCTTTCAGAGGCTTACTTCCAGCAGTGGACTGAGATATGGTGACTATGTATGTATGTATGTTTATTTTATTCCGGTATGATGAAACAGTAGGCCTAACCAAGATGTCATTCTGCAATCGTATACGATAAGCGATAATCTGCAATAGTATACGATAGGCCATTAAACAATTATATTGTATTTTTCAGCTCCGCGGTCAAGTATCCTCATTCATAAACGTATGCGGCAAAGGAGCCAATTTCATCCAAGTCAAGGGCTTCCATGCCCTCAACCAAGCCATAGGAATCCAGTTCACCTTCCTCATCTTCGCGCTGATCTGCTTCGGATCCTGTCTGTTCTCAATCATCTACTTTCCGGAGACCAGGGGCCGGTCCCTTGATGAGATTTATAAGGAATTGGCTGGAAAAAATAAGAAGGATGACCAAGCGCAACCTCAGGTCTGAATTTGGGGCTAGTCTTTTTAATGTATCGCTGCTTTGAGAATTCTCGTACCTTATATCGGTAAACAAAACAAAACGCAGTATATAACTCTGTATAGGCAAAGCATAAAAGTTATTACAATTTTATTAAATACAAGCTTTCATTTAGTTTCACCTGTTGGTCAGTAATCAAATCTTATGAGTTTAATATGATGAAATTTTGAATACATATGTAAATTGGATGATTGATACTTCACCTATCAATCCTATCATGGAGCTGGTCTGATGATGGAGTGGAAAAGTGGTCACAGGAATTTGGAAATGACGTAATTACCTAAGGTCTCATTTGACTCATTTTAATGAGTACTAACTAGATGAAATTACTGAATAAAAAGGGAGCTTGTATCAACATTACAATTTCTGTTTAAAACTTATTGATTAGGCACTTGTCCTACCAAAAGCAAGTAAGCGATATCGACTATTTTCTCGCCCAAGAAACGAACAAAAAATATAGATTTCGTGTCCGTGAAAATGACAGATATCTTTATAGTTGGTCGCTGGCTGTTCCTGCCCTCAAGTAAATTTTCTAAGAGAATTCACTCGCTCGCGAAGTAAAATCTCCTCGATCGCTTCTGGCTGCTCGATCATCACCATTGGTGGGGAGCCTTATGCCTCGGCCACGACATTGGTCTAAGGCGACCGGCTTAGCGGAAAACCATACGTGCGAGAGGGAGTGCCTATATCGGCATCCCGCTCCAACTCATGGATTCGCTCGCCGCTGGTCTCCTTAGACCAATGTCGTGGCCGGGCCTTTAGGTTGACAATACAGGATACGAGTTTTTTCAAAGTATTGTTACGCATAATACACGTAGTAATTTATGTAGAAATAATGTACGAGACTTAGTTAATATTATAAGGTTTGTGTTATGTATCCTAAGGCAAACCAAAGATGAAGAAATGGTTGTTTAAAAAGTTGTATTTGAGTGTGTGATTTTATGTATGATTTATCCAAGAATCGTATACCTTATGGACATATTGGCAAGTATATTGAAGATACAGGCTAAAAAAACCCTGGACTAATGTCTTCTATTTTTTCTGCAGTATAAGATTCTTGTACATAGGTATTGTTAACCCTTAACCGCATATTTAAATATTTATCAAACGGGTTACTCACGTCATTTAAGTCGATAGGTAATTGCTGGATATGTTTCGATCCATTTATAGGATCTTCATCATGGAGTATCCGCGACCAAAGCCCGCATTACCGCATTTCGCACCGTTTTAAATTCTACTCTACGAGTAGAGTATTGACAGGTCCAAGTTACAAAACAGATAGGTAAGGTCATATGTCCGTGCGGTAAAAGGTTAAAAGAAGGTGACATGTTTTTGATTGAAATCAACTACTGAGTATTTATAAAGAGGTGAGGGAAGGTGTCGATTTAAAACATCGCCACTCGTTTCGGATTTACTGTTTTTCGCACTTGTGTCGTAATGTACTATTTTATCAGGCTGCGGCTAAACTATAATTATGTATGTAGTTTAGGTACATGAAAAATGGAAAAGTGCCTTATGAAATACAATTAGCAACACCTTTTGCAATGTCAGTCAGTAGGTAGGAATTTCAAAATGTTAAGGCATTAAAAATATATGAAAGTATCCCTGTAGATAGACAAGTTCATTAGACAAGTTGCTGGTGGTAGGACCTCGTGCTGGGTCCGTCCGGATAGCTACCACCGTCTTACCCGTTAACCTGCCGCTAAATAGCAGTGTTTGCACTGCTGTGTTTCGGTTTGGGGATAAGATAGTCGGTGTAATTACTGGCATAGATAGAGGCAATCTATCTAAGTCCTTAGGATAGGCAGCGCATAGGCGATTTTCTGATCGTTATGTCCATGGGCCTCAGTTCCTGCTTTCCATCAGGTGGGCTGAGAGCTCAGTTGTCTACCTTTGTCACATAAAAAAAAACAAGACATAGATAAATGATTGCACGTCTCTATCTATGTCTAATCTGAATGAGTGATTGATTAGGTACTCATTTGCAACGTTTCGTCAAAAGTTTGATTATTTTCACTAAATATTACATTACAACAACTATTAATTACAAGACTTGTATAAGTTGCTTAATGTTCATTTCAGCGTGGTCACAACAGGGAAATTTATTTGTTCATGTAATAATTAGGCACCTTGAAATATTAGGCAGGAAGACAAACATAATTTATGGCGGTTATTTTGGAAAATATTGTATTTTTGTGGTCAAGTACGTACAGATAGATTCACACGAACTTGTACTATTATTTATTCTGTTAAACTAATTATTATTATTAGTTAAAAATGTTTTACAGACATTTAAACATAAGTACCTGAGTAATTAATTTGGTACCTTCAAAAAAATTGTGAGCTTTTGTTTAAACTATCGGGATCGTTAGAAGGTAAATGTCCATAATCGCCATGCTGGACAAGCAGGTTGGCGATTGCAGTAGGTAGTGCCTACTTTGTTGACGCTGCTGCTTATCACCAATCTTCTATCAATGAATGTGTTTCCTAATGCGTCCATACTACATAATATATGTATGTGGACTGAGATAGGCTGTTGATAACGGTATCGGAATCGTCTCAATCGGAGAAAGGACGGCAATTCTACCTAACTTATCCTTATAATACCTGTATGCGGTATGCAAATATGGTGACGACAATTGCATGCGATTTTTGATACATTGACGATTACCGTGGCACCTTCCTACTAGTTATTTATGTACAGTCACATTCATAACTTTACCTACATCCTTATCATAAGTTAGAATGATAATTTACCCTTATTTACATTGATATCCACTAAGTAAAATACCTCTAAATATAACAATTCAAATCAGTTGAAATTGCTCAAATTGTGTAAGAATATCCTACAATAAATATGTACCTATTGAAAAAAAAACAAAAAGAAGTTGGACTTTATAATGTTAACATTAATGTACACACACCGATACTTCAATGTTAATATTATGATGCTCTGTACTTTAATGTTAACATTATGATACAGCCACAGACAGAGACACCGGTTTCTTAATATAGGTCATTACATTACCGCTTCTGAATATATACTAGGATAATTTATTATGATATGGAAGTAGATAAAATATTGTTTTATACTCATAGCGCTAATAATTATAGCGCCATAACTATCTTTGCTATCAATTGATAGATCAAAATAAATGAAAAACAGACTCGCATGCGATTTTCTTCACCGACCGAAATATACAGATTTCTATTGCCTATAGTAACATTCGATTGTTTGCCACGGAATGATCAAGCGATGTGTAATAATTGTTTAAGCTATTTTATTTTAATAAGCTAGAATCTTATTTATTATTTAGGTCCCTTAATTCATGCATGATATTATGTGTATTATTGGAAATATGTGATCAAAATGTTTTAAATATAAGTAGGAGCTGCAATGTAATAATAGATAATATAATAATACATAATGTCGTTAAGAGAATTCGTCACAGACGAAGTATTTAAGTAGTAGGTATATTCAAAATGTATAGTATAATAAATGCCATTGTTAGATGAGTACCATGTAAATAAATGAAATTATATGAAACACACAGTATTTGAACTAATTTTAACTGTCTGTATAATTATATAATACCTATCCTTTTAACTATTTTATGTGGAACAAGAATATTTACAGATTTTAATAAGATTATTAAAGAGAGTTCGAAACAACTAAAATTTTATACCTGAAGGCTCTACGGAAAAAACATGTCCAGTGCCAAAAAAAATCGGGGCAAATTCACACCTTATTCTGTTAAAGGTAAGGTGGTTTTTCCTTCTGCAATTGTTTGAAAAAATAAGTCCCGCCAAGTTTCTTACCGGTTCTTCTCGTGTCAGCGGTGTAGGGTTAGAACCGGAAGTAGTTTTAATACCTAAACGATTCAAAAGAGTTTGTTGCTATTCCAATTTGAATAAAGAATTATTTGACTTTGACTTTGAATTGACTAGACATGTTCTTTCCGTGGACCCTTCATCTATACCAATAGTCAGTAGAATTAAAAAAAATAATGTAAAGAAATATGGCCGACTGTCCATAGCATTTGATGCCTTTGACACATATCGTGAAACACGCAGATATATTTTTAACATAATACTAATAAATATCAATAATGTTTACTTATTAAAAATCAAGTGAGCTCAAGGTTTAAGCTTCTAAGTTGGTAATAAAACAAGATTGGACGTTGTTACGCAAAAGGGAACCAACCCACATGAATTTTACATCCTAATTAACACCTTAAATCAAATCCAGCAAGTCAATCTTTCAAATGACAAATTCCTGTGGAATGGTTTCTTTTTGCATAACTACGTCCGATTGTGTTCTAAAAGTACACAATTACGGAATATTTTCTTCTTTCGAACGGTATAAATAGGTCTCTTTAGATTGTTTAGTATTTTTTCATCACACACTTGATGTCTAAGCGCGCCATTGCTTGCGCGCGTAGCGGGAGTAATAGAAAAGTGATATTCCCTAGAGAGTAATAGAAATGTCAGTACGTCATTTAATAATATTATGTCTTAAAACTTATTTTTTGGTTGGCAAGAAGATGAAAAACATTGTATGCATCACGGTCGGTAAGCGGAATACTAACTCGAGTCATAAAAAACACTATCGTTAGTAATTCCGTACCGTACTTACCTCCCTTGATGCACAATGTACTTATTGTTTGTCATGCCCATGTCTTCTGAATCAGGCTGTAGAGTAGGTAACTAATTTAGGAAAAAAATAAACTGATTAATTTAATCAGGTGTTACTTTGCGGAATTACTTTGCTCTTCATCCTTTAAAACAAGCTGAAGTAATTGTTCATCCTTAAACACAAACTGAGGAAGAGCTACTCCAACATGACGTCATACATAACAATCATACGAACTTTACTGCCGAATTATAATTTTCCGGTCACCTAGCGCATTACTATGCAAGACACGATCCTTGCGTGGGCCGTTTCGAAATCAATGAAGTGACACATGATAAGTCAAACAGTAGTTAAAATAATTATGTGATTATATGAAAAATAAACAGTTGAGGGTTGGAGCGAAATACACGATTTCCTACAAAGTTTCATTCATCATTATCGTTGGTTATACAATTTTTTTTATTTGTTTTTTTATACCACGTCGGTGGCAAACAAGCATACGGCCCGCCTGATCGAAAGCAGTCACCGTAGCCTATGGGCGCGTGCAACCCCAGGGGTGTCACATGCGCGTTGCCGACCCAATAAAAAAGGCGATAGCAAAAATAGGTACATACACATTACACAACACAAATCATCAGCCTATCTCAGTCCACTGCTGGACGTAGGCTTCCCCTATTAACTATGCGTACAAATGCAGTAATAGGTTTCGCCACGCTGGGTGTTGTAATATGTGTGAACGGAACGCAGCGGTTGTAGTATCTGTGGCACTAATGTAGAGAGTCAGAAGAAATAAAACTAAGAAAGATAACAGTTGTGTTTTACTTGACAAAATACTATAACATGGTGGCAGCGGTAAATCAAGCAAAAAGAAGTGAGTAAATACGTAGAAAAACATAAATAAATAAAGAATTTAGAAATGGGAGAGGGTGCTAAAGATCCTCCAGCGGGCACATCCAAGACAAGCCACGCCGGGAAAATGGCGGCTGCGAGTATTCCTCCGCCAGAAAATTTTACATTTGTTCCAGCAGAATGGGACAAATGGAGTAGTAGATTCTTGAGATACATGACTCTCTCAGGAAATGACAAGAGAGAGGAAAAAGAAAAGCTAGATTGTCTTCTATACTGTATGGGCGATCAAGCGGAGGACATCATCCTGCAATTTGATAAAGACCTAAGTTATGCAGGAGCGTTAGAAAGTTTTACTAACTATTTTCAACCGAAAAAGAATGTGGTATTTGAGAGGTATAACCATATACCAGAAATCAAAAAGAAGGGGAAAAAATAGAGCAGTATGTGACGGAGCTATATAAATTGGCCGCTACTTGCGAATATAAAGACTTAAAAGAAGAATTGATCAGGGACAGAATAATAATAGGGATATTAGACAAAAGAACCAGTGAACGATTACAATTAAAGAGTGATCTGCAATTAAAAGAAACCGTCACAATTTGTAAACAAGCAGAAATGCAAAAGGAAGAAAGTCAACTTATGCATCAGCAAGCAGGAGACCTAGAAGTCAATCGTGTGAAAGCAGAAAACAAAGAAACCAACAAAGAGAGCTGCTGGTTTTGTGGAAAAGCCAGGCACCCTAAGAATCAATGCATTGCGCTTCGAGTGAAGTGTTTCAAATGTGGTAGAATGGGACATTTTGCTAACTTATGCCGCTCAAATAATACAGTGTTCAAGGTGGGTGATGTTGACAATGAATATTTAATCGAAGTGGCTGTGTATAATAATGGGACACATTTAAGTAACATGGACTTCCTTATCGATACAGGCGCAGATGTAACAGCGATTCCAGAGGACCAAATCCAGCCCCATCAAATCCAGCTTGTGCAATCTAAAGACATAGTGAGAGGACCTGATGAGAAAGTGTTAAAAGTGATAGGTACATCTCAGTTAAGGTTAGTATATAAGAATAAAGTGTACTTCGGCAAAGTTTATATAATTAGGGGATTAAAAAATGCTATTCTTGGAAGACCAGCAATAGACAGTATGAAATTGCTATCTCTATGTACTATGTCTGCAGAGGGGACTAATCATGTAACCACCGAGAGCCAGGTCAATGTAGATAAAGAGTTTCCCAACATTTTTGATAACTTGGGAGTATTTAAAGATAAGTTTCATATAGAATTAATAGATAATCCCCAATACTATGTACAGGCCACAGCTAGGAATGTGTCTATACCCTTGATGCCAAAAGTAAAGGAGGAGTTAGATAAATTAGAAAGTTTAGGTATTATAAGCCCAGTAGAAGAGCCTACAGATTTTGTTTCTCCTATAGTAGTTGTGTATAGAAATGATAAGATAAGAATCTGTGGGGATTACACTAAAGTTAATAAAAGCATCAAAAGGCCCATTTACCCAATACCTAAAGTGGAAAACACATTAGCAAAGCTAAGAGGAGCTAAATATTTTTCAAAAATAGATGCTACTTCAGGGTTTCATCAAATTCCACTTGACGAAGAGTCAAAGAAACTTACTACTATAATAACTCCCTTCGGCAGATATATGTACAATAGGATGCCTTTTGGACTTAATTGTTCACCTGAGTATTTCTCAATGAAGTTTAATAACCTTTTTAAGGATTTAGACATAGCAATTCATATGGATGATATATTAATTTATGAGGAAAATTTAGAAAGTCATGATAACATTTTAAGGGAAGTTCTCAGAAGATTACAAAACGAAGGTATTACAATAAATAAATCAAAGTGTATATTTGGGGTTCAGGAAATATCATACCTGGGACATGTAGTGAGTGCACAGGGTATTAGGCCTGACCCAGAAAGAATAAGAGCAATTAGTGAGTTTGACACGCCTACCAACAAAACTCAATTGCTGCAATTCCTAGGTATGGTAAATTTTGTGGGCAGATTCATACCAAACAAATCACATATTTTAGCACCTCTTCATTCATTGTTAAAAGAAAATAATATGTTCATTTGGGGAATGGCTCAGGAATCAGCCTTTAGAGAATTAAAAGACAAATTACAAAAAATACCTGTTTTAGCACATTTTGATCCAACAAAGCAGGTTATTGTATCAGCTGATAGTAGTAGCTTTGGACTTGGTGCAGCGTTAATGCAAGAAGATTCTACAGGCCTTAGATCAGTAGTGGGTTATGCAAGCCGAACTCTTACAGAGGCTGAAAAACATTATGCACAAATTGAAAAAGAATGTCTAGCTCTTCTCTGGGCAGTAGAAAAGTTCAAAGATTATGTAATAGGAATTGACATTTTATTAGAAACAGATCATAAACCACTTTTACAAATTTTACAAACAAAACCTTTGGATGACCTCACACCCCGATTGCTTAGGTTCCGGCTTAAGCTTATGCGATATAGGTATAGAGTTAAGTACACTCCAGGTAAAGATTTATCAGTGGCTGATGCCCTTTCCAGGAACCCTTTGCGGTCAGTAGATAAACAGAGTAGTGATAACATTTCAGACAACATTATTTACCTATGTTTTAGTGAATCTTTGTCAAATGATATGTTCAACAAAATAAAAATAGAACAAGAAGAAAGCGCCACGCATATAAAACTGGTAAAATATACTATTCAAGGCTGGCCAAGTAAAAATAAATTAGAAAATAATTTAAAAATGTATTACCAACATAGAAATAACTTTACTGTGGAAAATAACATGCTCTTATACAACTCTAGAATTGTGGTGCCAGAAAAATTACAAGCCGAGGTGTTAGCTAGGATACATACCGGACACCTAGGAATCTCAAAGTGTAGAGAACGGGCTAAGCAATCGGTGTGGTGGTTAGGATTGTCAAAGAGCATTGAAGATATTGTGACAAAATGCCCAAAATGTATACAAAGTCGTGTAAATCATAAAGAACAGATGGTGGTGGATGAGGTTCCTGATAGAGCTTGGCAAAAGATAGGAATGGATTTATTTAAATACAATAATGTTTGGTATTTAGTAATGATAGACTACTATTCAAGGTTCTTAGAAATATTTGGTTTAAAGGATTTAACAGAGGATAGTGTAATTTCAAAATGTAAGGAAACTTTTGCCAGATATGGTTTTCCAGAAGTAGTTAGAACTGATTGTGGCACCCAATTTAAATCCAAATTTAAAGCATATGCAAAGGAATGTGAATTTCAGGCAATAACAAGTAGTCCTTATTATGCTCAGAGTAATGGCTTGGCAGAATCAGGAGTAAAAATAGCTAAATCTTTGTTGGCTAAAAATGAGGATGTCTATTTAGGATTGCTGGTATACAGGAACACCCCATTGGAGTCTGGCTACAGTCCCGCCGAACTAATGTTTAATAGGAAATTAAGAGATAATTTGCCTATCATACCTAGTAGATTAAATAAACCTGTACTAATAAGTAATAAATACAGAGAAGAAAGAGATCTAAAACGGCATAAAGATGCATGTTATTACAATAAAAGGCATAAGGCATCAAAGTTGCCAGATTTAAATATAAATGATAGGGTGTGGATCATAGATTTGAAACTCTATGGTAAAATAAAAGAAAAATGTTTAGAGCCTAGATCATATATTGTTATGACTGAAAGAGGTATTTTCAGGCGTAACCGATGGCATTTGATATTAGCCCCCAGGGAGGACTCCATAGACTATGAATCTCCAGTAATTGAGCTGGGAGAGACACACATAGAAAACTCAGTGGATGAACAACATGAGGATCAAATTATAAATGAGCAAGCCAATGAGGTAGATCCAAAGTCTATGGAGCGGAGAAGGCAAATTAAACGTCCAAAATATCTTCAAGATTATGTATGTGATTGTATGAGTCTAGAAAGTAATTAACATTCTGTAACTTAGTACATAAGTAATTATAAAATATATTTAGAAAATGTTCTGTTTAAAGGGAAAGATGTTGTAATATGTGTGAACGGAACGCAGCGGTTGTAGTATCTGTGGCACTAATGTAGAGAGTCAGAAGAAATAAAACTAAGAAAGATAACAGTTGTGTTTTACTTGACAAAATACTATAACACTGGGCAAGCGGATTGGTGACCGCAGCAATTTGTCCACTATGATGACGCTGCTGCTCATCATCAATCTTCTATCTAAGAATGGTCGTTGACGGTAGTAAGAATACACTTGTTACCGTAAAAGCCGAGTAAGGGATTGAAGTGTCACTAAGCATTCTTTGATAGAAGATTGATGATGGGCAGCAGCGTCATCATGGTGGGTACATTACTGCGATCGCCAATCCGCTTGCCAAGCGTGGCAATAATGGGCATTTACCTCCTATACGCAAAATGCTTTTATACGCGAAATTAATAGGATAGGCCTACTCGTACGTCCAGCCAGTAGACTGAGATAGGCTGATGATATCATGATAATATGTGATGTGACTATCGCCACGCCGGGCAATCGGGTAGGCGATCGCAGTAGTGTGTCCACTATGATGACGCTGCTGCCTGTTAACGATCTTTGATAAACGAATGTTCAGCGATATTTCAGTGTGAATATCTGAGCATTTTAACCGCCTAATTTTGGTGGCATCATTTTTGCCGAATTTTCTGAACGTCTCAATGTTATACTTCGTCATTTGTATAAGGTACCGTGCCTCCTTCAAATGACAAAGTAGTACATTGCAACGAATAGAAACTTCGGCAAAAGTAATGCCACCAAAATTAGGCGGTTGAAACGCTCAGATATTCACCCTTCAATCCTTTAGTCGACTCTTACGACACCCACGGGAAGAGTAGGTTTGCGAGACATGATTTTCAAATCGTAGTTTTCCATCTATTAGTACGCCCAGATTTCTAGCCTCAGGCACACGAGATATTTGTTCGTCCAATGGAAAAATCCGAAATATAAAACAATCGCCTTGTCACGTTAGCCAAATAACGTAAATATTATTTACACGTTAAACAGAAGCCAGCATCTAGAATTCATAAATTCGTTACGAGCAGGTAGGTGTACAATCGTAAAAAATATAATTACTTGAGCATAGGTTTTAAGGGAAATAAAATTTCTTAATTTCCTCTACCTACCTTCGTCGGTTTGTGCTAATGACTTTGAAGTAGTTAAATTTTATTGGTTATCGAAAGTAAGGTACCTTTTTTTGTAAAAGATAGTTTTTCATAACTTTTTGGCAATTTGATATGAAGATGAAGGGTCCACGGAAAAAAACATGTCCAGGGCTTAAAAAAATCAGGACAAATTCACATCTTATTCTGTTAAAAGTAAGGTGATTTTTCCTTCTGTAATTTGAATTGACTAGACATGTTCTTTCCGTGGACCCTTCATATGTTTGTTTCATGTACAAGTACCTACATTTTTGGTTAATTTGAGTTATCGAGCAGCATGGTGACGGCTGTACCTACCTAAGAAAACATTTTGTCACCACCCGATTTTTCCCGTAATAAGCCTCGTAAGAGTCGACTAAGGGATTGAAGTGATTTATGTACTAATTTATGAAAAAATATTTTGTTAGATCGTTGTTTAAATTTGATGGAAAATATTGCTTCTTACCGACGCCGACGGCTTGTTGGTTTAAATAGGTACTTTTCTGAAAATATATGGTTCTATCGCTTACTATCGATAGCGGTATTTCCGGTGGGACCAGGTGGCTTATGATGGTCTCGTTTTATCTATTTATCGTGCTACGTATCACTTTCGCACTTACATACTTGTTAGAACCTGACGGCAACAACGACAAACGTTTAAACACGGTACCATCACAAGCCTACAGGCCGCCTACTATACGTACCGCGAAAATCGAAATTCGTGAATTTCGAGGATTTTTGTCCGTCACTCAAACGAAGGTGTCACTAGAGAGATCGTTTTTCGCGGTAGGGCCGCAGTGCTTAGTTGATTACTGACCCTCGGCTAATTCAGTTGTCATCGGATATATCAAAGCGGACACGGTGCTCAAAAGTAGCTAAACATGCACTCTAGCGAAAATTAAATAATGCTGCATTAAAAAAAAATCCATAAAAATCTAGCTTTACCTAGGCATCGAACCTTGTTTATTATGAAAAACAAATCTTTTCTTAATTTAATGATGTCATTCGAAAGAATGGATAAAAAATAACAATTTTTCTTAAGGAACATAGTATCTAAACCTAAAAGAATAGGTACCTACATACAAATGTTTGTTCAAAGTTCGAAAAAAAATTGTAGTTGGTTCCATTTCCGGGTGAAGCAAGTAATTTTTTGAAAAACCTTGAATTCAGTTTTATTTGCCTTTAAAAATAACACAGTCTTCTTTCAGCAAAATACCCTCTCTAGAATATTTAAGGTACTTTCCCGTCATGTCCCATAGTTATGGGACGCCCTGTTTATGGTCGCAGCTTTAACCAAGGATCGGGTACCGGTTTTTTCTCCATACAAAAGAACGGAACTCATTTCGTTCTTTTTCGTTCTTCAGGCCATAAATTATTTATTAATGGAGTCATCATCATCATCATCAGCCTATGTTAGTCCATTGCTGGACGTAGGCCTCTCCTATTAACTATGCGTATAGACGTATTGGGAGGTATATCCTCCTGCCGCCCAAAGACCTTCCTAAAGGTCTCCGATTGACTAGTGGTTCCGGCCCAAGCATATTACCACATTCAACTTATAGACGCCCAATAGTCCTTTTAAAAGGTCTCCAACTTCAACCTGTCACAGAACTTCAAATTAGTCGCGTATTAAAGTTGGATGGTTTCTGGACGATAGTGTCAGGTTTGACGTTTTGGATAAACGTCAAGCTGTCAAACATTATCTGACAGTTGTGAGTTAACCTCCGCAACAATGGCGAGGCGTCGAGGACGTGTTGAGTAAAGCCATGATTTTCTTTGGTATCTTGGTAGATTTCTTTTATGTTTTTGTTATAAAAGATGCATAAAATGTTCATCTTTGTTTATCAATATATATTTTACCATAAATCTATAAATTTGTGTAAACACAACAACTTCTAATAAGGAGACCTACGAGAAGGCATGCGGGCGTTAACTTGTATTGGCATTTTAAAAGGGCTACGGGCTTTAATCGTTATAAAAATAACAAGCATTGGCAAACATGTATGTAGATTGAATGAAAAATTAGGAAATTCAGCAATGCTAATTCAGCTATGGCATCTTAAAGTTTTTTTTGTAATCTTTTGTAATTTGTAAATGATTATATTTGGACGGACCGTTCAATCATCATCATCAGCCTATGATAATCCACTGCTAGACGTCGGCCTCTCCTATTAACTATGCGTATTAGACGCATTAGGAGGTAATTGCCCATAGTCGCCACGCTGGGCAAGCGGATTGGCGATCGCAGTAATGTGTCCACTATGATGACGCTGCTGCTCATCACCAATCATTTATCAAATAATGGTAAGTTACGACACTTCAATTCCTTAGTCAACTCTTACGACACCCGCAGGAGGAGTTGGGATGGTGACAAATGTATTCTTACTGCCGTCACCATACGGCAATTCCGTACACGGCAGACCGTTCAATACTGATTTATTTAGTAATTAAGATATTGATCTCAAGTTAAGTTGGCCATTGACTGAATTTTTTACTGAGTGAGTAAATTAGAATAAAAATCTGAGAGAAAAGTAAGCGCACTACAAAAAATATATTTTTAAAGCGATTTTTATTTATAATCCCGTATTTCCTATCCTGTCTCGGTAATCTTTTTATTATTAAGATAATCTTTTTATTAATTTTATGCAAAAATAGCATAATGTTATACAGCCAAATAACGTTCAGGATGTGATTTTAAAAGGCATATGGGCGGTTACCCTATTTTTACATAAAATACCGACGTGGTGAAGTTTAGTGCCTAATTATAGGGTCGTCGTCCATTTCATATAAGTTCTATTGTTTTTTTGGTATACAATATATGATATATTTTAATAATCAAATAGTCATGGCTGAAGAAAACGCCGGTTGTTGCCAATATAAATGTTAATACGTAGCAATGTTAGGAAACATACTAGATTATTTTTTAAATCTGGTATTTTTTAACATTTAGTATGATTTATTTTTGATATATAAATTTATATATAAATTATCTATATAATGATTTAATGTTTACTACAATAAACTCAAAAATAAAAGAAATAGAAAAACAAACAATTCTTGAGGTAGCAGCCCGGAGACCTTTTAAAAAGACATTGAATTTCAATGTTTTTTTTGTAACTTAGCCCTCTACTCATATATCATATAACCCACAAAAAACCTTACACTCATACAATAATGCTAAATCAATAATATCGTACATGGAATATCTTGGGCCCGAACCATGCGAACCTATAAAAAGGCCTCTGGGCTGCTATCCCATCTTTGGTCAGAAAATTCTGGGCGGCAGGAGGTTAAACCCATAATCGCCACGCTGGGCAAGCGGATTGGCGGTCGCAGTAATGTGCCCACTGTGATGACGCTGCTGCCCATCATCGTTCTTGTAGAATGGTCAGTGACACTTCAATCCCTTAGTCGACTCTTACGACACCCGCAGGAGGAGTTGGGGTGGTGACAAATGTATTCTTACTGCCGTCACCACACGGCGCATTAATGGAGTACCTAATTTAAAAATACGATGTTCTTAATTACATTAAATATTGAGTACTACATAAAGAATACAAAACATTTTAGAATATTGACCTATTTCGAGGTTATTCTAAAAAAAACCGGCCAAGTGCGAGTCGGACTCGCGCGCGAAGGGTTCCGTACCATTATCAATTTATTATTTAAAAAATACAGTTAAATCAACCTACCTCAAAAACTATAGGAGATAATTTAATCAAATCAAAAATCGTTGATAGAATTTATTAATGTGCATAACATATATTTTTTTTAGAATTTTACATCGCGTAGTTTAAAAAATAGAGGGGGGGGGACACATTTTCAGACTTTGAGAGCTGATATCTCGAATACGATTTGCTTAAATAAAAATAACATTTATGAACCTTAATATCATTTTCAAAGACCTTTCTATTAATACCCTACACGGTTATATACAACTAAAAATTTTTTTCTATCCCTCAGTTACATGTATGGAGGGCCCCCACCCCAATGGTTTTTTGTACAATTTAGTATCATAATCCTGTAGCGGTTCATACAATACATATCCTTACCAAATTTCGTTACTGTAGCATTTATAGTTTCCGAGTAAATCGGCTGTGACAGACGGACAGACGGACAGACGGACAGACGGACATGACGAATCTATAAGGGTTCCGTTTTTGCCATTTTGGCTACGGAACCCTAAAAAGCAGTTTCGATACTTTCGATCCCTGGCCTTAACTTACTTGCAACGCGGTCGGACAGTCACAGATTATTATTGATGATTGAAAGGAATTGACATTTCGTGGAATGTGTCGACATACTCGTACGACAATGGGAAAACCCAAGACATCTCGTCATATAAAATCCACTCTGGTTGGAAATTGTAGTACTTTCATTGTATAACTTTTGTTACCTACCTACATACAGCCGTATATTTCAAATAGTTTGACAACTGTGTCACGAGTGTCAGGACCATATCCAAGAGTTACATATTTCCAGGAAGTTTAACTAATATTCTGACTAATTGTTTTGTTAAGTAATTAATGTAATTATATTGGTAAAAAAATGGAACATGATTATTTAGATATCGTTACATGACTATCATGTTGTGAGCTGTCACAAAACTATAATTAAGAGAAATAAGT
>JALPQI010005840.1:0-69735 GCA_025490895.1 Thaumatotibia leucotreta | reverse complement strand
TTGAACAAATGAATGACGACTATCACTTCCCCAGTTTACCATTTGTAGCTTAGTTTAGAATATTAATTTAAAAAATACACGGTTATAACTTTATATTGAATAGAAGTTACGAAACCTATTCTTATTTTCCTGCTTCTTAACATCACCATATTTTCTAGCAAGTTGTAGTAGTAGTAAACACTTTATTGCATAAATCATAAAAATAACAAACAAAACATATACAATGAAATTGTACAAAGGCGAACTTATCCCTTTAAGGGATCTCTTCCAGCTAACCTTTGATTAGCTGAGAGGATACTGGTGTATCCTCTTCTATACTGCAAGCATACTCGTACAGTATAGAATATAATACTCTTTAATACTATAATAGCGATTACCGGCTACTTTTAGAAAATGCAATAGTGCAATAGTCTATAACTGCTTACTATGTATTTAAACTTGGACGTCAATGACTGATATCGGAACCGCAGGTTCCACGCCAAAAACTGGTCAAATTGGACATAGTTATGCAAAAGGGAACCAATCCACACGAATTTGTATATTTCAAAATTTAGTTGTTTGTTTTGATTTAAGGTTTAAATTAGATTTTATAAAATTAATGTGGTTTGGTTCCCTTTTGCATAACTACGTCCGATTGGAGTCTATATTGCACTGTGAACAGAATCACGGTTCACGGTGATATATAGACTTATGCGTAAAATTCAAATTCTGGTTTAACTCTTTGACGTGGCTACAAAAAGGTTAATCGTGTACACTTACAACTACAAACTAAAAATCTCGGCTATTTAGTACAAACGTGCCACTTTGTCGATTACTATAACGACGGAATAGTTCGTACCTTTATACGAATTAAATAGGTATGTAATCGCTCCTATTGCACGCGACAAAGTGGGACGTTCTTAATAAACCGCTTAAAAATGTGAGGCCTATGGCCTAAGGAGCAAACGTCGAGGTACATTGACTGCCCAAGAGATTTAAACGGAATAGGTATATAGCATAGGCATAGCGAACTCATTAATGAGTCTGTTTCATGTTAGCGATGTGTTACTATCTAGTTTACGGATGCAGCAATCTGCAATCAATGGACGTCAAAACGGAGCCATTAATGAGTCAGCTCCGTTCCCGGTGGATGGCGGGCGTTAAACTGTGGGTCAGATATTATAGAACAGCAGATTTCTGAATTTGAACTTTCGTGAGACAGAGACACAATTACTCTAAACTTACGTTTATTTAGTCAGTGCGCGCCGCGCTCACGAATGCTGGTTCAGTGCTTGATAATGATAATGGAGACCTAGGCTTTCCGAAACATGCCGCGCGTAGTGACTAAATAGACGTGAGTTTAACTGTTTAATTATTGTTATAGCTGATTCCTTTTTTTTTTCTCCGCGGAACCCCAGCAGGCCTAGCCAATTTAATGGAAATTGTCACGTGACTTCATACAAATCTATCATTCTGATATATTTATTACTTATTGCTTGGCGTGTACGATTTCAGAATGGCATATTGACAAGGCCTGCAGGACTTTGCGCAGCACAATTTGACCGCTGCACTAAGCGTACCCGAATTCGCCGATATGGTAAAATTACGAGTGAAAACCTGAATGGTCGAATCATTTTTTCCAGCGACTACGAACACCCCCTCGACGTATTCTTCGGGCGCGGCGGTCGCTTCTTCAGCGACTACCGCGGCCGCTACACCTCCTCCTCCGATACCGACAGTGGATCTGACGACGCCGCCGACGCGGGAGCTGAGAGCGGTTCGGTTACCGCGGACACCGGGGCCGCGGGGGGCGTGGCCGGCGGCGCAGGGGGCGTGGCCGGCGGCGCAGGGGGCGTGGCCGGCGGCGCAGGGGGCGTGGCCGGCGGCGCAGGGGGCGTGGCCGGCGGCGCAGGGGGCGGGGGCGGCGCCGCGGGGGGCGGGGGCGGCGCCGCGGGGGGCGGGGCCGCTGGGGCTGGAGGCGGCGCTGCGGGCGTACTTCCAGAGGCCGCAGCCGCCGCAGGTGTTCCAGGTGGTCAGGGTGAGTGTTCCATACAATTAAGAATCATAATAGTGTCCTACTCATTCATGACAAATCGACTTTTTTTTAACAAATTTCAAAAAAGATGAGGTCTGCAGTTAGACAATTTTTTTTGTACGGTCGGCTCTAATAATATCGTATACGATTTTGATCCTTATGCTTTTGACATACGTTCCGAAATGTATATATATTATTAGACGTGACTGTATGTACATACATATGTTATTCGATATCTTCGAGAATCATGCAGCGATTTTGATTTTTTATTTTATCGAACGGGTATATAACCCTGAGATGGTCCCGTTGGCACCAAGTCGGAATCTGATAATTATACCATTGAAAAATGTAAAATTATATACTGCCCTACTCATACAAATGTCAAATCGACTTTTTTAAATGCTTAATAGACTTCAGGATAGTGCTAATGTTGCCCATAATTAGCCAACGTCAAGTGGATCGACTTAGGGCCTACGTTAGCTGACGCGGATTACCCGGAACGGACGCTCATCTAACAAGAAATTGTATGAACGGCGCTAACTGGTACGGGCGCGTGCGACGGATTTTAATACTAAGCCGGACCCGCGAGCGTGAGCACGCGGCGGGCATCCGCGCTAGCTAGCGTAAGCCCTTATTTAAATTTAGGGTCGGTCGGTATGGTTACTCGACTAAAGAACAACGAGAAAAAAAAAATCCCAATGAACACTCCCTAAAGTCCATTATTGTCCCAGATGGGCAACGGTCAGCTGATCCGCCTCGCCGCCGGCGGCGCGTGGTCCCCGGGCTCCCCGGCGCCTACTACGGCGGCTACGGCCGCTGCTTCCGCTGCCGCGCGCGCGGCCACTGGGCCCCCGGCTGCCCCAACCGGTAACCCGTAGCTACTGGCAACCCGTGCCGGTAACCAGAGGCAACTGTGACTTCCCACAGGCCCGCAGTTACCGGTAACCAGCGGCAACCGTGACTTCCCACAGAATTGTAGTTACCGGTAACCAGCAGCAACCGTGACTCTCCCAACCGGCCGGCAGCTACCGGTGAACAGCAGCAACAATGGCGTAAAGGATAGTGAGTGGATTCAGCGCTTAGTGACAAAATAATTCCGACACCGGTGACCAGTGGCCTATCCCACAAAAGTTTACAAGAGTACAATTCACAAACAAACAAACAACAACAACAAACAATTTCTACAAACTTGTATGAATTCCCATACAAAAGGTTGACAATTTTATAGAATTGTTCGCTTGTAAAGTTTTATGGTTTTGGCCCCAGTAGCTACCCGTAAATCCCGTAACCCACCGGTGACCAGCTACCGTGACGAACGTAAGAGAGTGCATCAATGTGTGGGGACGGTTTCGGACTCGTTCGTGTCTAGTTAAAGTGTTATTGGTATGTGTTTTTTAGGCACAGGATCCCCCAAATCCATGCGAGCGTACTGGCGTCCCTGTCAAAATAATGACGAATCGGGGAAATGAAAATGATTCCCAGAATAGGTGTCACGTAGCGACAATCTCGGCACCGACTTCGGCCGCTGCTACCGCTGCTACGCCCTGTAACTTGTAGCCCCCGGAAACCAGTCGCTACCGGTAACCAGTAGTTACCGGTAACCAGAAGCTACAGTGACGTAAAGAAGTGATTCGTTCTGTAATGACGATTTGGGAAAGACTTTTTTTTTTCTAAAGTGTTACCATGCTAATTTTAGGCACAGTGCATCTATGACTGACGTAATGGACGCGGTTCAAAGGATAGCGAGGGGTAGTGTCACATTTCAGACGGAATTGGAAGATTGTATGTATAGGCATACTGTTACGGATATGTTGTGATTGTGATGTGATTCTGAATTAGAGTTAGAGCTGAAGAATATTACTGTGTGATATATTTGTTAAAAGCTCTGAATTTGGGGCTGGTTTTGTACTCTAAAAGTTATTTTCGTCATAATTGTTATAATCATTTTAATATACGTCTAATTGTCTGAGGTCCCTGTGCTGTCCAATATTAACCTTTTTGGCGCCATGTCAAATAGGTACCAAAGCTGTCACCCAGACACCACGTCAACAAAATGTCAAAACTGAAATTGATGCGTCTTGTGGGCACATTGTGGTCTTTAGTGTTGAACCTGTATATCAATCGTTGGCGTGCAAAAGGTTAATAGATATGTCACACATCTCTTTGTATAATTTTCTGCGGATTTGTATATAATTTAGACGATGTCCTGACGAAGCTGAGCGAATTATATGATAATATGAGTCATTTCAGAGCTATTGAATAGCTTTGAAATGACTCAAATAGAATTCGCTGCCCCAATATTAATATTACATTTTCAGGTTCTATGTAAAATTTCAACGTGATGAAAGTGCAACATAAGACTTTGTATTATTGGGGCAACGTAGTATATGTATGTCAGTTACTATTATTATCGTCTTATCCGTACAAATTACTTGTGCAGATACGCACCTCGCCTTAATGTTACTAGTTAGATACTGTATAAAATAATTTTATAGTTTATAAAGACTGTGATATTATAATTATAAAAGCAATTTTTAATCTTTATGCGTATTCCTTTGGAAATCGTTTTCTTTGATATTTTATAACTGAGAAAGTAAATCGAAAATGTACAAGTGAAAACATTTTATTAAATTCATAGGATTCCTGAGTTCAATTAATTATGTGCGCAACTCCTGTCGACAATAGACACTGCATATCGTTTTATTATTAATATTGAATACCTTTTCTCCAATATGCTCGGAAATGTTCGCATTAATGTAGCAAAAACGAAACGCGAAGTACCTTCTTATGTACCAGCTCAAATTAAAAAAAAAGATTTTCATTATTGTACAGTTTTTGCGGCCGCGAGATTGTACTAAAATCCATTAATGTATTGTTTTTTACTTCTTAAAAACTACTTTTGGACTTTGAAAAAAATGCATACAGCCAAATTCTAAAGCCACGACCAAACGCCTGGTCTGGATAGAGCGAGAGACGGCGATCAAATCTATGGCCGTCTCGTTCTATCATGAGTTACAAACGCCTCGGTGTGTCAGGTCGTGTAGGTACGGTTTAATGAAACCATAGATATCGTTACTATTTTTTATGAACGACCATGCATTAAAAAAAAGTTTAGGCGGGAATCATAAGAGATTTTTTCTTTTCAATTGTTATTCAATTTGCAAGAAGAATTACTTAATCGATTGTAATAAATTTTGTTTTATTTCCTTGCATGTTTGGAGAAAAGTCCTATATGTGCCTCGGACGGAAATAGAATTTCGTGGATTCGTATGTAATTGTCGGCCTCAGCTTCGCTTCGTCCGACAAAAAATACTCATCCACGAAATTCGCTTTCCCGGCCTCTGCAATAATGTACTATTTTAGTTAAATGATCTAGACTTTCCTATACGGTTATTTTGTTAACACGTTTAATATCCATTTTAGATCTAAATAGGATAATACTTTTTTTGTTTTTAACTGATGTCCTTCAGCCAGTTGTAAATGTTTCTTAAATTATTAAATTTTAAATAATCAACTTGTACAAAATTGTCTAAAACCAAGGTCTGCTCAGATATATCTGATAGCGACTGTTCAGCGAAACAGAACGAGAAAGCTACAGAAGTTTAATTTAATTCTCAGGAGCGCTTAGAATTAAATTAAACTTCTGTAGCTTTATGCACGCACATGGTGCTTATACGCCGCGCCGCCGGCATCTGATCTAAGCCTTAAGTATTTGTTTTTGCCTACTGATTAATAGGTTTTTCTCAACAAATGTGCCATTATATTGCCTACGGGTAAATAACTACGTTTACTTTCCTCCCAGAGAGGTTTAATTGACTAACGAGCCTAATGATTGTATGGTTCTTATCAAAGTCCTCTAAGATGAATATAAATAAAGCAGGATACATGTACAAATGATGAATGTTTGAATAATTGATAATGATTATAAAAATGTGTCATGTCAACATCAAGATATGTTACAAATGATAAGATGTTAATTGTTTAGTTTTAAATTAGTTATAATTCTGATTTAAACAATAAAGAAGTATTTTTATTTTTATGGTTTTATTGAATTTTCGGTGACTTTACCCACAAACGAAAATGTACAAGTTACATTTTCATTCAATTATCTTAAAATAGTGTGCGGTGGCGATGAATTATCTATATATATAAACGGCAATGTCCTGACTGACTGACTGACTGACTTAAATCAACGCACAGCCCAAACCGCTGGTCCTAGAGAGTTCAAACTTGGCATTTAGATTCATTATAATGTCTAGAGGCACACTAAGAACGGATTTTTGAAAATTCTTCCCTTAAAGGGGTTAAATGGGGGGTTAAAGTTTGTATGGGGAAACAAGATTAGTTGGGCTATTTTCTTCGAAACTTCACATGAATGTTCTTAACAATAAATAAGTAAATACGTGTTTCAGGTTTTTTGAAAATTCATTCCCTATGGGGGTTAAATGGAGGGTTAAAGTTTGTATGGGGAAATAAGATTAGTTGGGCTATTTTATTCGAAACTTCACATGAATGTTTTTAACAATAAATAAGTAAACAGGTGTTTCAGGTTTTTTGTAAATTCATTCCCTATGGGGGTTAAATGGAGGGTTAAAATTTGTATGAGGAAATAAGATTAGTTGGGCTATTTTATTCGGAACTTCACAGGAATGTTTTTAATAATAAATATGTAAATACATGTTTTAGATTTTTTGAAAATTCATTCCCTATGGGGGTTAAATGGAGGGTTAAAGTTTGTATGGGGAAATATGATTAGTTGGGCTATTTTATTCGAAACTTCACATGAATGTTTTTAACAATAAATAAGTAAACACGTGTTTCAGGTTTTTTGAAAATTCATTTCCTAAGGGGGTTAAAAAAAGGGTTAAAGTTTGTATGGGGAAATAAGATTAGTTGGGCTATTTTATTCGAAACTTCACATTAATGTTTTTAACAATAAATAAGTAAACACGTCTTTCAGATTTTTTGAAAATTCATTTCCTATGGGGGTTAAATGGAAGGTTACAGTTTGTAAGGAGGAACCAGATTCGTTGGGCTACTTAATTCAAAACGTCATAGAAGTGTTGTTGCAAATGAAGAAGTAGGTACTTATCTACATACCTCTACCATGTTATATAGTACGAGTATTTTACCTCGAGTACTTGTATTTAAAAAAAATACTCCTAAGGGGGTAAAAATGGGGTTGAAAATTTGTATGAAAAAAAGATTAAGAAATTTCATATTGTGTAAACTAATTTTGAATAAAAATCTAAGAAAAGTAATTCCAGGATTTTTCAAAATTCACCTCCTAAAGGGTTGAAATGGGGCTCCAAAGTTTGTATGGCGAAACAAGATTAGTTGGACTATTTTATCCGAAACAGAATACTCCTGGTATTCTGTAAATTAAATGAGAACATAAATAATTATCCTTTATTTCAAATTTTCGAAAAACAAACATACAAAGGTTAATTATTTATGTTTACTTCTGGTTCTAGAGATTCCAAATTTAGCATGTAGGTTCCTTTAAAGGCTACACCTTTAACGGAACCTCCTGTGGGTGGTTTAAAAAAATTTAATTCAAAATCCACACCCTAAGGGGTGCAATGATGGGGGTCCAGAGTTTGTATGTGAAAACATGATTGTTTAAACTAACTTATCCGAAACTTTACAGGAGTATTCCTAAACATAAACAGATAAAGATGTGTTTTAGGTTTTTGAGAATTCAACCTCTGAAAGGGGTGAAATGGTTAAACAGTAAAAAAACATCATGGATATCGTTTCTATGGTTTATCGAGTCACTGTGGTGGGAGTCCTGATTGACTGACTCATCACCGGTTAAATGTTTTGGTTTGACTATTCCACCATAAGAGAAAAGGACGAAGCTTGTAGCGGATTACATTATTGTTTTGTAAGAGGGTGAATATCTGAGAATTTCAACCGCCTAATTTTGGTGGCATCATTTTTTTCGAAGTTTCTAAACGTCTCAATGTTATACTTCGCCATTTGTATAAGGTATCATGCCTCCTTAAAATGACAAAGTAGCACATTGTAACGAATAGAAACTTCGACAAAAATTATGCTACCAAAATTAGGCGGTTGAAACGCTTAGATATTCACCCAGGAAATTACGATGCCTGCGTTGCTAATTTTAATTCGTGTAGTTTATTTGCAATTAAGTATTTAATTGTGTCATACTAATATGCTGTTCAATGAAACAGACTTCAGACAGAATGTAATACGTAGGATGCCCTGATCGGGAATTTAATACTTAGGAACGTATATTTGACATGTGTTATACCTCTTTCTTACAAGCATAGTCTCATTATTCGAAAACACTGGCCAGTTAGAAAAAAAAAACAATGTCCGATTTTCAATTGTTTTTTAAAGTCGTTGAGTCGCTGGTGAAAATGGAGCTGTCCCGCGAAAGTTTTAGAGCAATGATTTATTTATTATGACTTTAAAAGTGGATTAACACAACAACAATTTGGAGACCGATTAACTATTGCTTTTAGTAGTGAAGCACCTTCAAAGACGACCATATACAGGTGGTATTCGGAATTCCAACGTGGCCGTGTGTCTCTTGCGGATGACGTACGTGAGGGTCGACCGAAAACGGCCGTTACCGATCAAAACATCGATGTTGTTCGCCAACTGATAAAGGAAGATAGGCATGTTACATATCGGGAGATTCAGGAGACTTTAGGCATTGGAATGAGTCAGGTACAAGTTCTTTTACAACAAGAGTTGGGCGTGCGGAAGTTATTTTCCCGGTGGATTCCTCACTTGTTATCTGACGACCAGAAAACGGTACGTGTCAATTGGTGCCGCAAAACTTTAAAAAGATTTAGTGGAGGAAGCTCAAATGTCGTTTTTAGTATTGTGTCAGGTGACGAATCATGGATTTACGCATATGAGCCTGAATCGAAAAACCAATCTCGAGTTTGGGTTTACGAAGACGAACCGAAGCCGACAAAAGTTGTTCGTTCTCGCAGCACGATCAAAAAAATGGTAGCCACGTTTGTCTCCAAATCGGGTCACGTGGCGACTATCGCTCTTGAAGATTGAAGAACTGTCAATGCCGATTGGTATATAGGCGTTTGTTTACCGATTGTTTTTGCTGAACTGCGAAAAACTAACCCTAACCACCGTATTATACTACACCATGATAATGCCAGCCCTCACCCCGCTCAGAAAACAGACGACTATCTGAAGGGCGGAAACGTCGAATTACTGGACCATCCTCCGTACAGCCCCGACCTAAGTCCCAACGATTTTTTTACTTTCCCGAAAATAAAGAATCGGTTGCGTGGTCAGCGTTTTCAGACCGCGGAAGAAGCAGTCGACGCTTATAAAATGGCCATTTTGTCAACCCCCACTTCAGACTTCAATAACTGTTTTAAAAACTGGTTTCAGAGAATGAAAAAGTGTATTAAACACAAAGGAGAATACTTTGAAAAACAATAAAAGTACTTTTATTTCATTAAAATGCGTATTTTTTCCGATTCCCGAAACTTTCAGGGCAACCTACGTAAGGTAAGATTCTACTTCGGTTTAGGAAAGGTAAGAACTGCGATCCCACACAGAAACGGAAACGAACGGCTATCAAAGTAGGTTTTGGGTTAGGTTAGAACTGCGACCCCACATAGAAACGAACGACTATCAAAGGAGGTTCAGGTTAGGTTTTTACATTTTTTTTCATAGAAGTCCAAAATCTACGCGTGCGAAGCCGCGGGCAAAAGCTAGTAATATTATAAAACATGATCGACCGGCGCACTTGGGTGGTAAAGTAACGCCATTTTATAGTACCTTTCTAATGAAATTAACAACAGATACGAAATTTACACTGCACATATTTTCCTTATACACGTCATAAGACTTGTACAGGGTGATTCAGGGAAAGTCATCATAAGTACAGGATAGTTAACATGCTTAGAATGCCGTTACCTGCATCGACAATTTCATTGAATGTGTCAAGTATTTGGCGGTTTATCAGAGAGCAACCAATATAATTATGTCTAGATATTTTGCCCGAAAATAACATGAGCTCCGTTTAACCTTTTCGACGTCGTGTCACATATAAATTTCACTCAAACGCGTGGCGTGACGTGTCACTGGAGCTTCAAACTGAATTTGAACTTTACACACGTGAGTGTAGGTCTATATTGCTCTGTGGACCGTGACTAGTACCACAGTAAAAATCTAGTAGGTATTCAGGCTTTGGCGTAGAAGTTTCGTTGCCGACAAATCAGTCATCGGCGTCCTAAATGTTAACCCATTCATTGCTGACGCCCCATATTTTTAATTATCACGCAGCGCCGCCGCCTTCTACGCGACGACGCGAATTCGCGTCCACGGCATCACGTTAACATTTCAATGGACGCGAATTCGCGTCCGCGGCATTAGGTTATATTATCACACTTCAAGGACGCGAATTCGCGTCTGCGGCATTAGGTTATTTCACACTTGAAGGACGCTAATTCGCGTCCTCGGCATCTTGTTTACGCATACACAGGACGCGAATTCGCGTCTTCGGCATCCGAGATAAGAATTATGAAAATTACAAATGCATTGAATCCAGAAACCAGCGACGGTATAATATTATCCTCCATAAATAAAATAACATTTTAGTATCAGCTTTTAACCCATTCATTGCTGACGCCCCATATTTTTAATTATCACGCAGCGCCGCCGCCTTCTACGCGACGACGCGAATTCACGTCCACGGCATCACGTTAACATTTCAATGGACGCGAATTCGCGTCCGCGGCATTAGGTTATATTATCACACTTCAAGGACGCGAATTCGCGTCTGCGGCATTAGGTTATTTCACACTTGAAGGACGCTAATTCGCGTCCTCGGCATCTTGTTTACGCATACACAGGACGCGAATTCGCGTCTTCGGCATCCGAGATAAGAATTATGAAAATTACAAATGCATTGAATCCAGAAACCAGCGACGGTATAATATTATCCTCCATAAATAAAATAACATTTTGGTATCAGCTTTTAAGTACAGTTGATTTCTAGCAAAAAAAAAGAAATAACTCGAGGACGCGAATTTGCGTCCTCGGCATCACGTTTACGCATACATAGGACGCGAATTCGCGTCTTCGGCATTGAATGGGTTAAATTATGTGATGACAAAAAGGTCTCGGGCATTTAAAAATGTAATCAATCATAGATCAAGTCACATTTACAGTATAATAGTCGGCAAGTAACGAAAATGAATCGCTAGAGGGCGCGGCCACCGCCACGGGACCCACTACATCGCACTTTCATTACTTCCCGCTCACTATACCCGTTTATTTCCACAATATAATACTTTTAAATGTAATAACAAAATTTGTAATATCCTAAAAACAACAAAATTTGCTAATGTATTCAATACGGAATTAAGAAATTTAGTAACGATAAGAGATTGAAATAACGTAGATTACTTGAAATTAGATTCGCCTAACGAAGAAAATTGGTATTAGTATCACTGTGCGGCGTACTTAGTGATGAAATAGCCGGCAGTTGCAGTACAAGTATCAAAATGAATACAGGTGTTGATACTTAGAAATAGTCCGTATATTAAATTTGTAGATCAAATAGCAACCGTTACCATTATAAATGTACTGACGGTCAACAATTTATAAACGAGATTGTCTAATTTAAATCAAATTATCAAAATATATTAGTTAATCGCTAAACGCACATTCAGATAGAAATCAAATCCTTAATAAGTCGCTTGTTCTTTTACCTTGGTACAGGTAGATAATTATATTATTATAATAAATTCAATAAACCTTAACAATCCTAACTAAAATTCTAAGTATAACAAATTTTGATATTTATAGAGCAGAAAGTATGATATGATAAAATCTTAAAAAGTCACAGAATGGGCCTTAGAACTTGCACAATAGTAGATTCGAAACACCGTCCTCAAATATGTATATGAACAATCCTGATGATAAATATACTGCCTCTTAATATAAGTAGATATTAAAATAGTTCTTGCAAGAATAAAGGCCCTCATAATCTAACAAATACAAAATATTGTCAAAACTTGAATAAAATTGGAACAAAGTCGTTTGGTAACCTTAATAGAATGTTTGTACGTAGGTATTTAATCACAAGACACTGTATAATACTTTTAATTCATATGTAAATTTAATTAAACCAAGAAACAAGTCACTCATTCACAAAACCGCACTTCATACATATTATAAATAAAAACAGCAATAGCATGTATATACCCATGTACATAACGCAAGCATCGCGTAAAGAATTATGCTAGAATTTTCTTTCAGAAAAGCCTAGTACAAATCTTTACTTTCCTTAGCCATACACCAGCATTATGTAAGATAAATCGTATTTACTAGTTTGTAATAAATATGTTTGTCCAATTTAATTGTTACATTAAGGACAGAAATGTACTGATAACAACAATGTTTTAAATTTCGGGCAATAAGCCTTAGTCATTTTTCTTGTCGGCTGGTTCGCCTTCTGTAATAGCAGGGGCGCCACTCTGCTCTTGGTTCTGCTGGAGCTCCATCTCACCGGAGAAGCCGAACTCATTCACCCGCTTGTGATCCACCTTGTAGATCCAACGTTGGTACAAGAATATAAAGAATACAATATCTGAAACAAAACAAAAACCACAATTTATAGATAAATAATAATTTAAAAAAATATTAGGGAAAAAAATGCAATATTTAACCATACATACCATCACGGAAACAACCTATACGATACATGGTTGGCATTTTTATCACAAATGCAAATATATCATCAATGAATGTGTTCAAGAACTTGTATGTCATCATTCGCCATGGCAGATGGGCCACTGACTTCAGTTTGTAGTTGATGAACAACTGTGGTGTCATCATGATAAATCCAAAGGTCAAGAGGTATCCATACATCATGTTTAGAATGAAAGAATACCATCCCTTATGCTCTTGGTAAAGTAGAGAATAAACTCCATATCCCACAAGTAGTGGGAAGCAAGCCCAGCTTAGGTAACGGAATGCCAGAGTGTCATACTCCCTGGTGCTTGATTGAACATAGGATCCCTTGTCTGTGAAACTCAATGTGGGTATCCCTAGTATTCTGCGTTCTCTGTTAATTTTCACATCCATCACCTTGTTGATTTTCCATATTTCAATCAATAAGCCTATGAAACATGAAATTCTGACCATAACATTAGTCTCATTATCCAAAACATATAAAAGTACAACAGTTGATTGGAAAACATTGAAAAATACTGATCTTACAGACAGGCCCTCAAGTGATTGCCTGTTATTCCAGAATTGAATATCGTTTTTGAATGCCAAGAGTTCAAATATAGAATGCAGTATAGATACTGATATGGTGAGTGCCAGCAGGTACGGAGAGGTGTCCAGGAGCAGTTCCTTCACAGTGTCCTGCTCTTCATCTTGCTCCTCGGCTCCGAGAGCTGAAAACATGCTCAGCTTGTCACGCATCGCTTGAGCAGTATATAACTGCCATTTAAACAAACTTAATGGTTGGTAAGTTAACTGCAGCTCGAGAGTATTCGTAGATGCATTTATTGGCACATAATCTCTCATCATATTCCAGTAGTCATTCAAAAAGACAGCCGGTTTGTAGTATTTGCCATCAGGCACAAAGTAAATGAACTCATCCAATGGTGGAGGAACACTTCCCTGCATCCAATTGGTCTGGTCTGTCACCAAATTGATGGTCAGGTTGGGATGCCAATGAGACACTATTTCTTCTTTCAAAGTCTCTGCTTTCTTCTGTTCTTCCTCTGACTTTTCAGTCTGTCCAGTAAGCAAATTATGTGTTTTCATGTAGCGTAACTTTTTGAATTTGTTGGCCATTTTTTTGCCATAGGTGATGAAGTCACCAGCGTAATTGTCTTTGTCTCTTGGGTCTGGAGACTTTCCTGCTTGCACTATAAACACATGAAGATAAATTGAGCCATTATTTTTCAGGGAATGTGATGGTTCAATTGTAGTGGAAAATGTAAAGGTCCCATCATTATTTGGACCTGCATACCAATCTCCATAAACAAGACCTTCATGCTTCCAGATTAATTTGGCATCTTCAAATTTGCCAAAAAACTCTTTTTCAGATATATAACAAAACATATCTAATTCAGTCCCATTAGAAAACATATTTATGGAGGGAATCCGAGGGGCCCCTGTTGGAGAATTCACTTCTGGCTTAGGAGCTGCTGGTTGACGAAACATTGATGTAATGAAGTACACTACCAAAGCCCTGATGATCAAGGATTTTGTAATAGCAAAAAATGATTCCATTTTGGTTGGCTGCATTCTTGCACGTTGTTCATCAATTTGAGCATTGATCTGAAATAAAGGTTAAAGTAAATTAACCCTGACCATTGTCATAAAAACTTGCGAACCTTGAAATTGTCAATGATAAGGAATAATTTGTTTAAAATAGTCTCTGACAAAGACAACGTTATAAGTGCGGTAATAGTTTTTACCGTAAAAAATTGTATTATAAGTGTGTAATGAAGAATCGAAACTTACATCGACGTTATCAGGTGATAACGCAGCATCATTGCTCTCACTGGGCACCAATCTATCTTCCGCGGGATCGCTGTTCGTCGGTTCTTCTGTGTTAGCCATCTCTTCCTCTTTATTGTGCCTTTTATTTTAATAAATGTTAAATCATCAATAAATTAGGTTATTTCAGAAGTTAACACAGATCAATGATTGAGAGGACCGATTTTATTTTACGCCATTGCATTGCCATGACATAAAAATAGAAATAAAATCGAAAAATGCGAAATGAATATTGACTTACCATAGACAATGTAAAATGACTCCACAGATAGTAATGACGGATGTCTAGTGGCCAATGTCACATTAAAGCGCTTAACACACACAACGGATTCTGTCGACGGAATAAGGAAGGCCGTTAAAAGATAGATGATAGGTAGATGGCGCTTCCTAGATTCCATACGATGTAAGAGACAGAAGATGATAAGACCAACAGGAAACTGTATTTTGTCAAAAAAAGTCATAAAACAATGACCGACGGCCATAATTATATTTCTGTCAGAAATGTATAACCGGCGGCCAAGCATTTCTGCAAGAAAGAACGCCTCTCCTAGCCCACCTAAGGAAGACCAAAAATTGCCTATCGGGGGAAATAACTCGTGTATAAGCGAATTTTGGTATAGTTGTATAGGGAATGGTGTTTTAATTTAAACCACGTACTAAAAGTACTGGGTCCCGTTTTATAAAGTTACAAGTTACAATTTTACAAGCGTTTACTGGCAACACTTGCCCCGTTTTTTACAATTTGCGTTTTATAAAAGTACTATGTTACAATTTTACAAGTTACAGGTACAAGTGCCTGTAGCTCAGCCATAGACAAAAATACAGGAGTTTAATAGTTGTAAACTCGCAATCGAACAAGTGTTTTATAAAAATATTGTAAATAACAAGTGTAGGTGTGGTAGACTTGTAACAAAAACTGAGGCCTGGGTCCCGTTTTATAAAGTTACAAGATACAGGTTACAAGTGTACAGGTTACAGGAACCTGTAATGCACTATGAACTATTACAGGTGTTTTATAAATACACACAAAAATTTACAATTGTAATGAACCATGGTAAATCTCGATTACAAGTAACATCTACAGGCGTGACGGACATCACTAATTAAAAATAAAAACTGACATAAATAATCGTATCCACAGATTATATATGTTTATTTTGATGGAAAATCAGCCCTTCTACCGCGAAATTCAAAATTTGTAAATTTCGAAGATTTTTCGCCGTAACTCCAACGAAGGCTTCATTAAAGTGACAGAGACAAATCCTCGAAATTAGCGAAAATAAAACGATGAGAGAGATGTTCTAAATTTGTGTGGAGTTCATTTGCTCTTTGAAGTCGTACGGTGTCCGACTCCGAAAGTCCAAATTTATTAGGAGCTGAAACAGGCTCGGTCAACGCTATCGGGGTACAGTCAAGGGAATAAATATAATAATGTAAACAACTTTAGACCTTATGCTCCAGACATAAGTAAAAAAGTGTAGTCATGGTCAGCGGCCCTACCGCAAACTCGGAAATCCGCAAATTTCGATTATTTTTCTCTTTCACTCTAATATCGCCTTGTTAGAAGTGACAAAGACAAATCGTCGTTTGCGGTTTTCGGAGTTCGTGGTAGTTGGCCAAAACTATGAAGAATCTCTCAGAAAGCGAATAATTTCAACAGTATTACGAGGAAACGTCTGTAGCACACGAAATAACTGGGAAAATTGCACTTGTAGTTGCGGTTACAGGACTCAAGACGTACGTCAGTTTTTGTTACAAGTCTACCACACCTACACTTGTTATTTACAATATTTTTATAAAACACTTGTTCGATTACGAGTTTAAAACTATTAAACTCCTGTATTTTTGTCTATGGCTGAGCTACAGGCACTTGTACCTGTAACTTGTAAAATTGTAACATAGTACTTTTATAAAACGCAAATTGTAAAAAACGGGGCAAGTGTTGCCAGTAAACGCCTGTAAAATTGTAACTTGTAACTTTATAAAACGGGACCCTGTAACCGCAACTACAAGTGCAATTTTCTCAGTTATTTCGTGTGCTACAGACGTTTGTTCGTAATACTGTTGAAATTATTCGCTTTCTGAGAGATTCTTCATAGTTTTGGCCAACTACCACGAACTCCGAAAACCGCAAACGACGATTTGTCTTTGTCACTTCTAACAAGGCGATATTAGAGTGAAAGAGAAAAATAATCGAAATTTGCGGATTTTCGAGTTTGCGGTAGGGCCGCTGACTATGACTACACTTTTTTACTTATGTCTGGAGCATAAGGTCTAAAGTTGTATATATTATTATATTTATTCCCTTGACTGTACCCCGATAGCGTTGACCGAGACTGTTTCAGCTCCTAATAAATTTGGACTTTCGGAGTCGGACACCGTACGACTTCAAAGAGCGAAATGAACTCCACACAAATTGCGATTTTCCCTCACTGCGATTTTCGCAAATTTCGAGGATTTGTCTCTCTCACTTTAATGAAGCCTTCGTTGGAGTTACGGCGAAAAATCTTCGAAATTTACGAATTTTGAATTTCGCGGTAGTAGGGCTGATTTTCCATCAAAATAAACATAAGTACATAATCTTTGGATACGATTATTTATGTCAGTTTTTTTATTTTTAAATAGTGATGTCCGTCACGCCTGTAGATGTTACTTGTAATCGAGATTTACCATGGTTCATTACAATTGTAAATTTTTATGTGTATTTATAAAACGGGACCCAGGGTCCCGTTTTATAAAGTTACAAGTTACAGGTTACAAGTGCACAGGTTACAGGAACCTGTAATGCACTATGAACTATTACAGGTGTTTTATAAATACACACAAAAATTTACAATTGTAATGAACCATGGTAAATCTCGATTACAAGTAACATCTACAGGCGTGACGGACATCACTATTTAAAAATAAAAACTGACATAAATAATCGTATCCACAGATTATGTATGTTTATTTTGATGGAAAATCAGCCCTACTACCGCGAAATTCAAAATACGTAAATTTCGAAGATTTTTCGCCGTAACTCCAACGAAGGCTTCATTAAATTGAGAGAGACAAATCCTCGAAATTTGCGAAAATCGCAGTGGGGGCCGCAGAACAAAACGAAGAGAGAGATGTTCTAATTTTGTGTGAAGTCGTACGGTGTCCGACTCCGAAAGTACAAATTTATTAGGAGCTGAAACAGTCTCGGTCAACGCTATCGGGGTACAGTCAAGGGAATAAATATAATAATATATACAACTTTAGACCTTATGCTCCAGACATAAGTAAAAAAGTGTAGTCATAGTCAGCGGCCCTACCGCAAACTCGAAAATCCGCAAATTTCGATTATTTTTCTCTTTCACTCTAATATCGCCTTGTTAGAAGTGACAAAAACAAATCGTCGTTTGCGGTTTTCGGAGTCCGTGGTGGTTGGCCAAAACTATGAAGAATCTCTCAGAAAGCGAATAATTTCAACAGTATTACGAGCAAACGTCTGTAGCACACGAAATAACTGGGAAAATTGCACTTGTAGTTGCGGTTACAGGCCTCAAGACGTACGTCAGTTTTTGTTACAAGTCTACCACAACTACACTTGTTATTTACAATATTTTTATAAAACACTTGTTCGATTACGAGTTTAAAACTATTAAACTCCTGTATTTTTGTCTATGGCTGAGCTACAGGCACTTGTACCTGTAACTTGTAAAATTGTAACATAGTACTTTTATAAAACGCAAATTGTAAAAAACGGGGCAAGTGTTGCCAGTAAACGCCTGTAAAATTGTAACTTGTAACTTTATAAAACGGGACCCTGGTGGTTATGGGTGGAGCTAACGGAGGGAGAGGGGTGTAAAGGTCCTTATTTTAAATTTTTCGTAAATAACTCGTAAACCGTGGCTTGTAGCAAAAAACGTTCTATAGTACATAAGTAATCTACATAAAATTCTCTACAAAAAAGATATATGCATGTGTCCTCTGGGATCAATGTGTCATGAGATAAGAAAACAAGAAGATGGACACTATAGAAATAAACACATTTGTTTAAGTAGGTATGGCACATACTAAATGCTAGCGAGCATTCCAAAACATTTTAATGCTCAATTCCTGACCACATTTAGAGTATTTAATGTTATTTAAAATTTCCTGGATTCGGCTTGGTTTCAGAGATAATCAACCTTTTTTTCGAAATAAGTTTTTCGACGTAACTCGTCATAAAACTTATTTTTGATTACAATGCTACCACAATGTGTTTTAATATTACCACACTTTTTGCCTGGCAATCAAAAAATGGGAATAAACTTGACGAAATAACCTGTCCCTAAAAAAATTATTAAAATAAATAATTTTAACAAATTCCTGTTATGATAAAAAGTACTGGAAATGTTAAAAAGTATGCAAAAAGTCTAAAAAAAAGAGAAAAAATTTTTTTTTGGTGGTATTTGACATTAGGTCATATAATATTTTTTGGTTGTTTTGATGTCTAGAATGCACAGTTAAAATCTTTTGACGATGATTATGAGAATATTTTAGGTTTAGAAGATATAAGCATACAGGGCGCGCCCGGGCGCGAGCATTCCCAAATATTTTAAGTATGCATTCTAGATATCAAAATAAACAAAAATGATTATGAGACCTAATGTCAAATACAACGAAAAAAAAATTTTTTTTTCTCTTTTATTTTAGACTTTTTTAATACTTTTTGACGTTTCCAGTACTTTTTATCATAACAACAATTTGTAAAAAATATTTATTTTAAATATTTTTTTAAGGACTGGTTATTTCATCAAGTTTATTCCCATTTTTTGATTGCCAGGAAAAAGGTATGGTAATATTAAAACATATTGTGGTAGCATTGTAATCAAAAAGAAGTTTTATGACGAGTTACGTCGAAAAACTTATTTCGAAAAAAAGGTTGATTATCTCTGAAACCAAGCCGAATCCAGGAAATTTTATGTAACATTAAAGACTCTAAATATGGTCAGGAATTGAGCATTAAAATCTTTTGGAATGCTCGCGAGCATTCTGTATGTGCCATACCTACTTAAATAAATGTGTTTATTTCTTTAGTGTCCATCTTCGTGCTTTCTTATCTCATGACACATTGATCCCAGAGGAAACATGCATACATCTTTTTTGTAGAGAATTTTATGTAGATTACTTATGTACTAGAACGTTTTTTGCTATAAGCCACGGTTTACGAGTTATTTACGAAAAATTAAAAATAAGGACCTTTACACCCCTCTCCCCCCGTTAGCTCCACCCCTAACCACCAGGTACTTTTAATATGTGGTTTAAAACGCCATTCCCTACTACAACTATGCCAAAATTCGCTTATACACGAGTTTTTTCCTCTGAGTTTCCTTCGTTTGGTGTACTATCCGTGGTTGCTCCAGTTGGCTGTCTGTGATTTCTAAGAATGAACTTTTGACAGTTATATATTAATATGAGGATAAGACTCACCGTTTTTTCGATAGCCTTAACGTCATAGATATAAGGGTCATTTATAAACTCTCAAAAGTTCATTCTTAGAAATCTCCTTTATGACGTCATGTCAAATAAATACTGCTGTCACCCAGACGCCACGGTAACAAAATTTCAGAAATTGAATTCTACGCACATGCGTGTAGGTCTATATTACTCTGTGGTCCAAGACATACATATCGGTCTTTGGCGTTGAACTTGCGGTGCCAATATATCAGTCGTTGGTGTCCAAAGGGTTAAAATAGAAGCCATCAAGATTCCATTTTATGAACCGCATGCATAATCTCGAAATCTAATTTAACCCTTTGACCGCCACAGCCGTCAACGTCGCCGAAACAGTAGCGACTTACGCGGTAATTCGTAAAGTTCAGATTCGCTTAAATAATCGTGAACGCGTGGCGCCTGGAGCTCGGCATATTCCTATGCCACCTGGCGGTCAAAAGGTTAAAATTTCACTTGCTCGAACGTCATTATGTGTTTTCAGTAAAATGCCCCACTTAGGTAATTCATATAAAGATATAAGCGAATCCCATCCTTATGGTAAGCGAGAAAGTACCTTTTCCTAGAAAGCTCTAAAACAGGTAACAATTGTGTACACATTTACTTGGGAGTACCGCAGCACACCTTTCATGATATAGCGTATTTAATTATGATCTCAGCGTCAATGTCATACAGCGTTTTTTTCTTCATATGCTATACTTTAAGCTTTAAGGGAAGCTTATTTAGGTTAAATATAATTAATTTCTCTAAGAAACTAGTGTTTTAACTCTTACCGTTATTGAGTTATTTAAAAAAATTAGTTTTCACCACACTGCTCGTAAACACGCTGCACATAGGAGTATTTCAATCATAAAACCGTTTAAAAATATTTCATTGGTTTTTTGAGGATTTTAAGGAATAAAACAAAAAATTTGATTGTAATCATATATTACAAACCGGCCAAGAGCATGTCGGGCCATGTTCAATGTAGGGTTCCGTAGTTAGTCAAAAACGACTAGGCCGATTATGTTCGAAATAGGTTTATTTTTAAGTATTCCATGAACCCACGATTCGTGATTTTTTTACATATTTTTGGACCCACGGATCAATAGTTTGAGGGGGAAGGAGAATTTTTTTTTATTCTGAAGCGGTTATCTCCGAAAATAATTATTTTATAAAACAACTTTCTTCTGGTCCCTTATTCTTTTTGAAAGACCTATTCAACGATACCCTACACTATAGGATTGCAACAAAATAAAAAAAATCATCCCCACTTTACCACAAATTATAAGAAAAAATTGTATGTGATCATATGTTATCAATATGTATATCTGTGCCAAATAGCTAATTTCTAGTTTTAACGGCCATTGCGCTATGCTACAGACATGGCGAAACTATAAGGGTTCGTAGTTTACTACGGAACCCTAAAAAATGGTATTTTGCGCAGTGCGGCCTCTTCTTGTGGGGGGCAGGCCCGGAAATGTATTCTTGTCTGAGTTGTCCAAGTTGTGCCTTGACATTTGTGTAGGGAATTGCATGGGGGTTGGATATGTTTGTAGGTATCGCCGGGAATTGGAATCTCCCGCAGCACGGTTCTCGGCCTCGCAGAGGCGAGCGCGCGGCGGGGAACATTCCGGGCCTTCGGACCTGCGCGAACCTCGGCTTTTGGCCTTCGCAAGTCGTTTTTATGTTACACGTTTCCATCGCGTAGCCTGGGAGCGCTGGGTTGTCTCACGACAATGAGTAATTCGAAACCGTGTTTCTTCCAAAAAAGAAAAAAAATGTTCCTGTTTTCTTTCCTTTACATGCTTGCATTATGCTAAATAATGTTCGTTTAATTCACAAATTCTTAAAACATTTCCAAAGAATCTGTAACAAAAACCAACAAAGTATGATTTTCAAATGATTTACGTTTATGACGCTGTAACTTTAACCTACTGAAAATCTGAATGGCGGACGTATGCGGACAGTTTTTCTTATGCAAGCGAGGTACATAGACCTTAACATTATTTCGATCTAAAAAAACTAAGTTGCCAAGTCCCGACACATAAACAAAACTACGATTGTCTTAAATTTTCTTAGTAAAAATATCGAAATTTAACTACACAAATTAACCAGGTTTTAAATATATTATTTATAACCAATATTCGTAAACTATTGCAGAATAATAAAGTACATACCTTCATCTTCCAAGTTCAAAAGCTTTTTTCTCAATCCGCGGCCACACAAAAATACCACGACAAAAAGTAAACTTTGCAAAGATGAAATCGCCGAGAACAAAATCGTACACTTGTAACAATAACTAGGTTCCGACCGATCTTGCTCAGGGATTCGTAAGGGGTGGGAGATTTTAAGCCTTGTATCAGGTGGACCGGTTAGTCAGGAATGTAAAAAAACGTTAGGCGGTGAATTTGACTGATTTAGCTATTTCGACTTTTAAGCGGTTTTTTAATGCATATACTCCTATGTGCGCTGTTTGTCCTTCAATTTCAGAGCGCAAAACTGTGTTTTAATCTCTAGAGGTTATAGTAATTTTTTTATCTTCTGGATAGACTAAAGCTGATTTGTATATTTTTTGGAAGTTGAGGACTTGCAAATAAATACCTTCTAATTTGTTATGTTTGAGTTTTATTTCGCATGTTTCCTCGCTTTAGTGTGGTGAAAAATGTTGTTTCACTCGGCAGCAAAGCTTGTTCAACTCTCGTGCCTTAAAACCCTCGCATCGCTCAAGATTCCATTTCAAATTCTGGAATCTTTCGCTTGCTCGGATTCCAATATTTGCACGAGAGTTAAACAATCACTTTGCTCCCTAGGTCCCTAGTAAAACAAATAACTAGGTATTAATCACTGAACATGTGTATTGCAACCTTTATTACATTCTAATGTTATTTATTTTGACATGTGCCGTCACTCGTCAGTCACCTGAGATTAACTTTTATTTTATTCTTAAGGTTCTCTCACACTTACCATTTCATTTATTATGTATGAAAACAAAAAAAAATTGTATCGAATTTTCCAAAAGCCAATATACCAGACAACTTCTATTAATGGCCAAGGTAACCTGTCTAATTTATCGCAAATCGAAACGAACACCCTGTATATATTACATAAGATTTTGACTTGATAGATATAGTGTCAAAGTTAAAATTCGGTTGAAGTGATTGCTCTAATAAGGTTTTGCTATTAGTTTAACAGATAATTCATCTAAAGATGTATCTTTAGGCACTGGTCTCACCGCGAGCTACTAAGCTATGAACTATCGACTATAAACACGAACAAAAGATACGCAATCCCAAGTAAATAAGAGACACGGCGATACTATGATAGCTGATAGGTGGGCGAGTATCGCCGTGTCTCTTATTTACATGGGAGTGCGTATCTTTTGTTCGTGTTTATAGCCGATAGTTCATAGCTTAGTAGCTCGCGGTGAGACTAGTGCCTTAAAGACTTACCCCAGACGAAATTAGCTTGTAAGTTAATTCAAAATGCTGTTGATGTACCGAATAAAATAAAAATAAATAAATAAAGCTTAGGCCCCCGCTTTACTAAAATACTCACAAATAAGGAAAAGGCCCCGAGGTGGTAAGGCAAAAATAAATTAGCAATTAAATCGTCTGTTCAAAAATCCAGGCTGTGGAAGGATTGATTAGAAGCATAGATAATTTAGGACGATAATGGCTGAGGTCTAGGTAAGTCAATTAAAAGAGACACATCACTTAATATTTATTTGTTTATTTCAAACACAAAATGAAAGACTGACAGTTAATCGGGCCCAAAATGCGTTTGGATACTACCCTGAGTGCTCAGATTCCCAAACCATCATGAAATTAGTTCAGACAACATTAAACAAAACATAAAAAATGTTACTAACAGCAATTCACTTGATAAAGTTTTACCTAGAATCTACGAATTAATACTCAGCTTTAGTAGCGCACATGTTGAACATCCGACACTGGTTCCATCACAGAGATTTCATTACATTTGAAGATTACTTAAAAACATAGAAATATTCTATCTCATCTAGCAATGTAAATTGATGCATGATTTAATGCTTGCTTAAATAAGGCCCACCTACGACTTGTGCCAGAAAAATATATCCTTATCGGAGTGGTTTGTGATCCAACCTTCCTAGCATTCATCACCTTACATGTTCCATGCGGTCCTCTGTACAATCTGGCAGAATAAGGTCATATTTTATAGGCACAAGAATTGCATCCACGTAAAACTATGATAACAGTCCACTTAAGTGTGATATCTTAACCACTAGTCTTGCTGCCTCACTGCAGTGCGGAGTCCTATTATTATACAAATTAATAACTTACACAAAATAAAAAGGTGCTTTGTTTTTATACTGAAACATAGATGGATATCGGAATTTGCAGCAGATACAGCTTATATTCAGATTAAATCGTTTTACACTTTAATTTACATTAACAAAGCTACACAGGATCATGGATGTCATTTTATCCCGATTACCACACAATGTGATAGACATGACTCTTAAGACGTCACCATATCAGCTACGGTTGACAGGATTTAGTTTAGCAAATCAATAAGTACCTACATAATGCGTTATGTATCTTGATAGTTCAGCAACCAACAGCACGACACGAGTGACGTCTAGTCAGATCTTGTACAAAATCAGAAAACTCGAAGTACAGCTTAACTGTGCACCTATTATATGAATTGCTCAAAACGCACACTAAACGCGCAAATATTATAATGAGATTAACTCTATTGAAGTTACTGGATCCTTAATAAGTATTAAATGCTAATAAAATAATAGGTAGTCAAAAAGCGTAAACGACTCCCGCTAAATACTCGTGAACAAATAAGTATAAGCCTTCTTCTCCAGTATTATCTAAGGCAAACATCAACTAAACATTTTTAATGTGTATCATCCTTTTCAACCCGAAGCACTTTTATCAACCCAACTTCCAACATTTTAGACCGGTGCGTGAAGTTAAGACTACTCGGCCGCAGCATACGTTAAACAGCTTAGCAAGAAAAGAATCCTTTCCCATCATTATTTTCAGCATCTGTCTCAATCAAATTCAGTACAATCGATACTGAAGTTCGTTGTGACTGCGATTCGATTTCGGAGATTTACTTGTAAATCGAGGAGAAAGGACTATGCACTTGCCTATTGTCCTGAACGCAAAAATCGAAGGCATCCAGACGATTCGGAAGCAAAATGGACATGATTGCCAGACTCGAATTGTATGAAAATTTCAGTGATCAGGTGAACTAGAAATCTAAAAGCGCGAGCAATAGAAGCGGCTGAGACAATCTATGAATAACAATGTCCGCGATAGCGCGATGTTTCAGATCTAGAAGTTAGCTACAATCATACACAACTACATTGTAGCATGTTTGCCTTAGAGAATAATAAAGTTGGACTGTCAATAACAATGGGTTGTTAACATTGTGTCCAAAAATATAAAAATACACAAGCCATATAAAACCCGATCTATTATATTATATTACGTCACAGCGCCCTTACACTAATACAAAACCACTGATTTGGAATTATATACAAGTAATTTTGAATTTTGTTTAGAAACAATAATTTTACTATTTCCAGGGTCCTACGGATTTTCAACTCCAATTATATAAAAAGAGCAATCAAAGAGACTAGAACTTGTGTATATAGTCAAATAAAATTGCAGTTGATTCAATTTCAAATACAAATTTCACTACACAGTACACTTTCCTTTTTACAGTTCTATGTCAAAGTGAGTAAAAAAAACTAAAATGGGACTTTATCGAATTTTACAATGGCATGCTGACACTTAAAAATATTCAAATCAATTTTATTCTATTATGCATATTTTCGAAACAACACAGATAAGTTTAGTGCTACTGCGATGAATTGCACAACAATATTTCGTACAATAATAACTATAACATGTAGCACTCTGTGTTTTTATGCAAAGATGTAATGACATATCAGAAGCGATGAATAGTCGTGGTATAATCGTTGTACGTATTCTTGTACGATACGCCACTCGTCGAATTAAAGACTGTAGAAAAGCCAACACGTTAACTGAATACTCGTAACCCTTATCACGAGATACATAAAGTGCACTAATGGCTCTATCTGTATTGGCGGCAGTACATCATTACGGAGTTTAATTCATTCACTCTTTAAACGCCAATCACTTAGGTGACTACTACGAATTAGGACCTTAATTATGTACAAACAATTTTAATTCAACAAGGGCCAAAGTGTCTTATCAGGTTCGATTGCTTGATGCGTAAAATAAATTAGTCGATTCCATCGAGTGGTTGTACCGTATTTGAGTGAACTGTTACCAGTTTTCGGCGTAGCTAGGAGGTAGCCCAAGGGGCAGCCTAAAGAGCCTCTCTAGAGTAATACAGGATATTGTTCATTTCTCTGTCAAAGAGGTACTCATTTCTGTTATAAACGTATTTTCAGATGCTAAAATAACATGTCAGCGAGTCATACTACAGACAAAGGTATGATAAGATCTTACATAAGTGGTGCAAAAATGTTGTAGGCATAGTTCTCTATGGCGCTGAATGGCCACGAGCATTATGCGGACTGTAGTACTATAGTTTGCCGATTTCTAAGAATGAACATTTGACAGTTTAGAAATGAGTTTCATATATATGACGTTAAGACTATCGGAAAAATGGTGAGTCATACCCTCATATTAATAATAATAAGGATCAATCTATAACTGATGAAAATTCATTATTAGAAATCTGCAACTATACATAGTCAAACGTTAAGTACCCTCTAGACTAAACATGCCGCCATGCAGCGCCATCTAGTTTAATTGTTAAAGTATGGAATTAAGACACAAATGTAAGCAACAATACACTAATACGATTGGAGTTCTTTACTTCCTTACCTCTTAAAATATCAATAACAACATCCACAACATAAAATTGACAAATAAATATTCTATAAAAGACTCGACAAAGAAGCCTAGTGAAAGCCAATCATAGCTGGATACTTCATTTACACAACTTAATTACAGTACAGCTTAGTAATTTTGTTGGAATATGACGAAAAAAAATAATTAAATAAACGGAAAATAAGACGTAAATCTGAAATTCAGATCCGATTTTAAGATCGGTGTGTGGTGGCCTACCAATCGTAGCGCAACGCCATTTTAGCATCTGAAAGTAAACAGATCCGGAAATCAATAATCTGTCAAAAATGGCGCGAAATTAAAAAATATTGGTGTACCAATTTTTTTTTAATTTGTCAACTTTTTTGACGTAAGACTTGCCGGATAACAGCTCGGCCGCATGCCGCCTAGTCCTGCATCTCCTCGGGTAGCTCGTGCGGGTTGAGCATGCCGGGCACGGATAGCTGCACGCGCCGCTTCTCCTCCTGCGCCTGTCGCAGCGCGAACAGCCGCTCTTCGAGGTACAGGTCGCTGTCGTCCTCGCCAGTGTATTCCTGTAATGGGATGTCGACGTAAGAATAGTGTGCGTATTCGAAGCAATTTTGCAACCGAAAATGCCGCATACAAATATTGACGCTTAACCATTCGTCTGGGTTTCATAAGTATCCGTACAATAGATATTGAACTCAAATCAATTCATCAATTTAATTCAAAATCCTTTGTACTGATGCTTAGAAACCACAGACGAGAGGTAAGTGATAATCAGAAATGTAAATTATTAACTTTACAATAAATAAAGTAAAACCAGAAAATACAATTATAACATTTTTTAATTATTTATATTCTATACATAAAAAATTGGTCATCCACGTAGCAAAGCCAATCTGAGCTTGAGGAATTTCAATAAAGATGGCAAAATGAACAATTTGAAAATTCTAAACTGATAATGTACTCATGGATAGAGTAAGGATAAATAAGAAATACTTACTCTTATCTGAACTAAGAAGTCTCTCAAATGATCTTTGAAGGCTGGAATATCTTGGTCCAAGTTGAACAGTCCTTGAACAGTAATCTTTATTTGATTGTCCGTCAAATGAGAAAATGCAGTTTTCAGAAGATTCGCCACATAGTCCTGAAATAAAAAATAAAATCATTAATATGAAGGAAAACCATATTTGTGATATTTTCCTATATGTATCACCTTCCCTCTCGCCAAAATGTAGCCAATACGCAAAACGAATATACTTTATGGGTCATACAGCGTTCCCGAAAATGGGTCTTTCTTGGGACATGAAAATTAGGTTATGACCACATAATTCTTAAGAACCAGAAGCCACCTATCGGCTTGTATTCGTCCAACAAGATAATTAGGGTTCTAACCCGTAACTTGTTGTCCACAGGAAAGATTTGTAACCTAACTCATACAAAAAAACTGTATGACCCTTTATCTGTCAGCAGGACAATTGCTTTAACAGCGCCCACAATGACGACTTTAGGTGTTGGCTTGGTCCAAGCCAACACCTAAAGTAGGGCAGCTCACACCACCTTTAGGAGTTCTTGGCGTTCGAAAGGTTATTAACGATAAAGATATATCGTAGTTTTTTTATAGATGCATTTTTCTAGCTGTCTTTTATGTATGAAATATCAGTTGGATAATTTATTCTTTGATTTTGAATAAAACTGGCTAAATTCCAAGATTCCTGGGTTTAAATTCCTTATTTGAAGTGTTTATTGTGACACACCAGTCAAAGTAATTAACAAATACCATAATATTTATTAGATTTATACAGGGTGGTCCAAACCTTGACGTCAAAAATTTTTTTTTAGGTTCCCTACGTCATGGGCTATCAGAATATACCCCATGTATGTTAGCCGATTTTTTGTAGTTTTCGAGTTATGAATTTTTGAAAAATTTTTTTTTTGAGAAATTCTGGAATGAAGAAATTTATTGATAAAAAAAAAACTGTTGGGTTTTTTTTAATATTTTCTTTTTGTAAAAGTATTACTACGAATAAAGCATTTACTGACAAAAAAATTAGCGTCCTCACTTTGATACAAGTAGGATAAAAAATACCAAACTCAAAATTTTACGTTAAAAATGCATCAAAATAGCATTGATGTACGTAAATACAAAAAATAAAACATATCCCAAGGATTTTTGGTAATGTTAAGTCTGCCCTAGACCTTAAACCTTCGTAAAAGCAAAAAAAAGTGATACTTAATAATGAGGATTTTTCGGAGCAGTCGGTCAAATAAACTTAAAAAAAGCTTAAAATTTTTAAGTAGTAAAAATTACTTGAATAACTACACAAATTGAGTTTTTGTGGTATTTTCTGTCTTTGATTATTGATAAGAACAACAAAACAGACGAAATTTCACTTTATTTTTAAATTAAAAATTAAGAAGTTATTTTTAAGTTTATTTGACCGACTACTCCGAAAAATCCTCATTATTAAGTATCACTTTTTTTTCGCTTTTACGAAGGTTTAAGGTCTAGGGCAGTCTTTACATTACCAAAAATCCTTGGGATATGTTTTATTTTTTTTATTTACGTACATTAATGCTATTTTGATGCGTTTTTAGCGTAAAATTTTGAATTTGGTATTTTTTATCCTACTTGTATCAAAGTGAGGACGCAAATGTCTTTGCCAGTAAATGCTTTATTTGTAGTAATACTTTTACAAAAAAAAAACTTGTTAAAAAACCCAACAGTTTTTTTTTTATTAATAAATTACTTCATACCAGAATTACTCAAAAATTTTTTTTCAAAAATTCATAGCTCGAAAACTACAAAAAATCGGCTAACATACATGGGGTATATTCTGATAGCTCATGACGTGAGGAATCTAAAAAAAATTTTTTGACGTCAAGGTTTGGACCACCCTGTATATAGCATAACAGTTAGCAAATTTTGAAGATGTATCATAAAATTTGCTGGTCTTCTTGTGATAATACCATTTTGCTACACTATACTACGATCTCCATTTAGGTACTCCTAGTAGATGAAGTATTAAAGTACAGGCCCCAATTTCACCACAATGACAAGTGCTACAATTGTAAATTTACTGTTTCTCCAATCGGGGGCGTCTATAGGCTACAGTTACCGCTTACCATCGGAAGAGCCGTGATAAAATGTTGTGCAGGAACTTAAATTAATCAGCAGGAAATAATTAATTTTTTTCGAAGCAAAATTACAATTGTCACAAAAAACACGACAATTGTAGCGAAATTTCGAACCTCATGTCAAGATTTAATGAAAATTGTACTAAACCTTGTGACAATTGTCACGGGTTTCGGAAAATAAAAAGTAGTTTATCAACAATGTAATAACAATATTAGTAATAATTTTATGTTGGTGGCAAACAAGCACATGGGCCGTCCGATAGTAAGCGGTAGCCGTAGCTTACGGAGGCCTGCGACGTTAGTAACAGTGATATTTTACAATTGTCACACACTAATTATGGTGAAATAGGCCACAGGAAGTATCAAGAATAGGCAGTAAGAATGAAGAAAGTACAGGAAGTATGAAGAAAATAAAGAATAGACAGCAAGTCAAATGGCAACTAATATGTCAGTAACCCTTTTATGTGTTATGCTGTTATGGTAAAAATATAATTAATAATATACGTTACAGTTATTACCCGATATCTCATGACATGACTCAAGTTTTCTGCTCACCTGTATGTAAAGAACGTTGTCTGGCGTTGGCCCGAGCGGCACAGTGACACGGCCCGCCTCCACGAGCGAGAAGATGTACGCCAGGATCGTGGCGTGCATGGTGAGCCCCGCGCCGTGCGACGTGTCCGTAACCACGCTGAACACGTGCTCCAGAATGTCGCACAAGTACGTCTGGTAGAAGCTCTGCGCCGCCTGCGGGTGCTGCTCAACATTCTGCAGCAACCGATGCAGGATCTGCAACCCCGTGTCGGCCACGTTACGCATCGTGTGCTTGAACGCCCAGATTATAGAGTCCAATACGAGCTTAAACTGCGCCGGAGGTATACTCAGGAATGCCTTGAAGCAATTTGTGTTCACTGCCTGCAGCAACAAAAAGAACTCTGTTCGGTGATCTGGGTACTCTTCGAAATCCTTGTTAATCATCTCCAGGGTGCATTCGAAAACTGCGTCAAATATCTTTGGAACCTCTGATGTGATTTGACCTCCAAGTTTATATACTATGGCAGCCATGCAGGATAATACTTCTGGTTCTCTCGCGTCTGGAACAGCTGTTCTCTGATAGTCCAAAAGAACAGCGTCTAGGAGGGGCGGAATGAAGTTCTCCAATACCATGATATTATCTGTAGAGCGTGAAACCCAGCCAGAGATAAGTTTTAGTGTTTCTTTCTTAATAATTCTCATGTTTTTGATGAGAGGCTGCTTCGTAACAGCAACTCCATTCAGTGCTATCGCTTGACTTATGTTTTCTGACATGACTTTGTAAACATTCAGCATGTCTAGATATATTCGACCCAATTGCACAACGTATGGGTGCCCCAGTGCGCGACAAGCGCGCACATTAGTTTTTAGGATGCTGACCAATTGTTTTACGGCTTCAGGGTCTTTTAAAATATCCACATTATGTGATGCCTGGGAAATGATGTCATCCCACACTTGGTTGGGCAGACACATGTATTTTTCAATCAGTTGTTCCTGAGCAACCTGGTCCACTTGTGCACTAATCATGTAGCCTACGGCCTCATAGAATGTATGAACTTGAAGAGTTTGTAAGTCACAAATAATGGAACTGATTGTGCTCAAGATTTCCTCAATGAATGGACATGCTTCGCCAACCTGTGTGGTCACAAAGTGGCGACGACATTTCAATGCAATTTTTATAAAAGTATCACAAGCCATATCTTGAACGCCATCGTGAGTTTCGTGCATAAATTCAAAGAGTTTATTTACAACAGTTTTCAGAAACTTCCAGTGAGCCCTGAGAAAGCGTGGATATTGTCCCACAACATACATTATGTTGCTAGCAATTATAGCTTTATTGTCTTTGCCTTTTTTCTGCTCACACAAACCCAAAAGTTCTTTAATGACCACTACCAAAAATCGCTTTTCGTCCTCTTCCATCATTGCACCTGATGTGGAGCCAATTGCCCAGCATAGTGTGTTGAGGTTTTTCCAAGACCACTCAGAGCCGTGAACTTGAGCCTGCAATTTCTCTGTCATAATCCGTTCTGTATCTTGGTAATCCAAATGGGTAAGGTACACTAGTGTTTCCCTCATATTCTTATACAAATTAATTGAATCTGTATCCTTCATAAATTCCCTCACTACTTCACCATTTTCATTCTCAACCACTAGGACCTCCTCGGGCTTAGCCATCCTCGAGATCATAATATAGCGCACACTGCTCAACACATCGGCATAGAGAGCTTTCCTGCCCATACTCTTCCCCAGAACTAGATTAGATGATTGGGAACATGGGGCAATTTTGTATAAATCAGCAGCCAAAGAATTCCAAAATTCCAGACAAATCTTGAAAATTTCAACTTCTTCCACTTCTGAAATCAACACCAGATAGCGCAGGGCATTCATTAATGTGTTTGTCAACCCTCTTCTCTCGATAAGTTGGCAATGCTCCTTCAGGTAGGTGCAAAGGAACAGGGCCAGATTTTGAATAAATACTTGTTCTTGGTCACGTCCTGCAGCATATGCATCACGAATGTTAGTGGTGAGTGGCAGCATCACCTCCAACTGCTCCATCGTCTGCGCCAACAGGGCCACAAACTGATCTTCATAGTTACTAACAGTCACACCGGCAATCTCAGTCAAGCAACTCAAAGTCACATTTCTGAACAACGGCACACTCAGGAACTTGAATATTAGTGTGCTTATGAGTTTCATCTCAAAAATATAGCCTAAAGGGATCCAATTCAAAAATCTTAATAGAGTGTGAAGCGTTGCTTCTACAAGTGGGGCATTTTGTGAATTCTCAAGTACAAATTGACAGAGCTGGAAAATTTGGCTAAATTCAGAACACATAGTATCTTTCAGATGTTTTGTTTTAGTCTGAGTGAGCTGCCCAGTACTGAACACAAATACCTCCTCGCTGAGCAGCTTGAGGATCACCATGTTGTTTTGGCAAAGGCTTTCGTTGGTCTTTGAGGCACCCACAATATCACTAATGAATGTTTCCCAATTGTGCGGCCATTCCCTCTTTAATACTTGAATGAGAATCAAATTAAGCTTCTTCAAAAATACTTTGTTGCTTTCCATAGTGACAGGATCAGAAGAGTTCTTTATGATCAAGCCCACAATGTACTTCTTTATTCCTTCACATTGATTTCTTGGCAGAACTTTCCATCTTGTCTGTATCACTTGTTCTAATATTTGTAAAGCATAGTATTTTGTTTCTTGATTCTGAGAGAACTCCAAAATTGTATCAACACGAGTCCAAGCATCAGGATGTTCTTTTAGTGTTGTCAGAATGTCCTGCGCGATGCGCTGCTGCTCTCCTACAGTCGAGTAGAGGCATCCCACAATATTGTCCAGTAAAGTTATGTCTAGCTTCTGATTAAAATCCAAAAGTTTGGAAGCTTGTTGCTCTAAAGTTGTCATTGTGATCTTGAAAAAAAAATCGTTTGTCTTTGTTTCTCTTATTAAAAATCAAATTCAGGTTGATTTATTCACATTCATTCCTCACCTCGTGCCACACTGAAATACATAAAAGCAAAATTTTAGAGAACAAAATCTTATAACCTCTTTTCACTAACATTACTTTAACAATATATAATTTAAATGTTATTTCATACAGCTTACAGTTATTTTGTAAAAAATAGAACTACAAAACTTAAACAAAGTGTGGATATTTTGTAAAAACTGTTTTGCAGTGAAATATGAAAATAAGGAGCACACACCCTGTATGACATACAACAAATGAGTTCCGAAAAGTGTATATCAGTATTTTCGGTACGCATGAAAATTGTTTCCCGTAAACTGATTGAAAATGCGATTGAAATATAATTGTATAAACCTTACCTAGAAAGTAATTTGCGGCGCAATCAGTCTAACGCACTTCCATACACACTTCATAGTCCGTTGTTTTCATGAAGCTTGAAAAAGCGTATGTACATGTCGCATTAACTTTGTCTATGGTTTCATTCGTTTCAAAATACTCTGAGTGAAATCGAAATCTAAAAGTAAATGATAATAACTTATGTAAATTTAAACAAAGAAATATAATTCCTAAAACTGTTCACGAAAATATTATTTAAAATATTGGTGCCGTGTCACGTGGCTTTACTAGCGATTGTCCGAAGCATTTCAATTCAAGCACGTATCGCTCAAAATCGCTACATAACATAAGCGCCAAATTTGTAGGTTCAGTGAAGTTTCCCCCATTTTTATCGTAAATCTGATTTAAACTAAGAATTTTCAATCTAAAATATTTGTAACTTGAACTTCGTGAAGACCAAATTTTTTTCGGAAAAGAACAATGTAAGGGTTACGTCACTTCTCCATTCGGACGATCTAGACAAGACAAACACATGACGTGTCCACCGCTTCGACAATGCGAATATCGATCGCAATTTAGAAGAAAGTCGGAAAACGATGAGTTTCGACCTGAGGTTTCGAATGAAACATCTTTTTTGTGGAATAGTCTTTTTCCGATTATCGAACCCTGATCGCATTTTAGCATTTTTCTACATAAACAGTACGGAACAATAGACAGACTTAATAAAACATATTCCATTAAATAGTTAGAACTTAGAATTCGGAAGGCTAACCAAAGTCTAACTAAGAACAACAATAATACGACTGAAACGGGTGCCCGTCTCTTCGCATAATGTTCATTGTGCAGAAAATGTTTTGGCCGAAACATTTGGCATATTGTTGAATGGCATAATAATCGTTACGCCGAATTATTTTTATGCATATACATATAGAAGTCCTAAAGTATGTTTTGCCGAATATTCGTATGCCGATTTTTAAATTATCTAAAATGTAATATTTACTAATATTGATTGTCATAAAAAATATTTCGCATTATTATTGGAGTGGCTAAAATACCAGCACTAGTCTTTTCAACTAACTTAAACTACATCAATATTAAGTTGTCACGTCTATCAAATGGAATTAGCTATTTGTAGATAACCTGATTGCAGAAAAACGAGAGGGGCAGAACCGATACGGTTAAGTTAGGTTAAAACATTAATCTTAGACATTTTACAATACAAATACTAGGTCTGCTCCAGCTGCTAGGAGAAAGACCAAATAAGGGGCGACGGGGGGGCGAAGCCCCCCACAAGAGGGGCTCGGGGGGCGGAGCCCCCCGCATGAAAAAGAAAAACATTTCAAAATCATGTAATCCACCTGGATAGGTTCGTTAGGTATCTTTTGTCCCTTAGAGCGGAAATAGGAGCCCCGCTAGGAGCTCCGTCGACATGTTGGCGGATCGTATTTCATTTTAGTAGGCGTTATGTTTAGCAGCAATTTTAGAATGTACAATATTAGGATCATCAAACATATGCATAATAAAATTTCGGCAAAGGAATCTTAGACACAATAAGCATTAGGATGAATAATGTTTCGGACAGACGACTTTAGGCGCAAAAACTTCGACACATGAAAAATATGCGAAACAATAATTCGGCGAAACAATTTTCGCCGTAAAATTCTTATGCGACATAATATTCGGAACAATACTTTTATGCGATTCGATATAGACCCGACTGAAACAGATAAATGATAAGGGCTCATTTCCAAAGCTCATTTCCATACAATTTTCAGAGTTACCTATTCATCGCGATCATATCGTATAGTATAGCATTACTAACGAAGATAAAATTACACTCGACAGTCTTTTTCTCATTAACAATTTCATTTTTGTCCCATCTGTGGTCTACGATGTTTTGTGTACAGTAATATGAGTCAGAGAGATCAAAGACGAGTAAATAATAAAGACTATATTGGTTATTGATAGTCACTATAATTGAGAACTTAAAGTGATACACAAATAGGGTAGGTAATTCACAGTAAGGTCCATCTCTAATAGAAAGGCACCCTGGGAAACATTAAACGCATCCATATAACACAGCTCTAGTAGCAACCAAGTGGAAAGGCTCCCTTATTGTTAAAGAAATTAACATAATAGGGTTATTCCGTGTAAGAGTGTAATAAAAGTGACCAATTTCTCGCATGTTTATTTATTAATTTTGCAAATGTAACTGTTATTATGTCTAGATATCAAAATAATACTTATCCAGATACAGTGTAACACTTACACTTGGATCATATCATAAGTCGAGGGGCCGCACATAGTGTGCCACTAAGAGGGATAGACATAGTCATTTACTACTAAGAAGAAAGTGCCACACAGGCACTTAGTGACGTATTCAACGCATTTGTCTGGCACTTACATTTAGCATCTAATGCACACACACACAAAGAATAGTGGCACAGTGATAAGGACGGACGATTATCGTTCCTTTTCACTTCCACTAGTAAAAAGTTTCATAAGACCATCCCTTTCGTTCTTGCTATTATTATAACGTTGTCAAATCCACATTAATCCTACATTCATGTCATAAGTAAATAAACAGACGATCAAATTATCACTTTCATTACAGTTACATTGATTTACCCAATACATGATAAATCTAGTGGCGCAGGACCGGTAATTGTGGCAATCGTTGGGAGAGGCCTATGTTCAGCAGTGGACGTCTTTCAGCTGATATGATGATGATGATGATGATGATAAATCTAGCAGACTAGAAGCCCTAATTATGTACGGGGATCCACGATCGACATGTTGCCTCAATTCGAAAATGCAACAGAGAGGCAACATGTCGATTAACATCTTTCGAATTTCGAAGTGACATTGGCGGGTAGGTATGTCGCCTACCGTCTAATACGGTCTTAAGACAAAACAGCAGTATTTTTTATAGACCATTGGTAAGGAAAAGGAAGCTGTCGATGTCGATTTGGCAGCTTCCTTCCCCAACTACTATTTGATTTAAATAGTAAAGTCATGTTGTTGTAAAATTCGTCAAGCATGACTTGGATTCGTTAATAACGCTTGCTATAGAGAGATAACGAATAGCTCTGTACATAATAAGACGTGCATGTGGAGTTGGAAAATGCAGACTTCGGTAAAATTATTAGTGAGCATTTGTACCGTGTTTCAGTTAACGCGTGGCTATAAAACTAAACGTACGTATTGATACTATTGATAGTGATAAGTCATTGACTTATCACATATGACTAATAGTACTATCGGTGTTTACATGTAATTATGGAGATAGCTGTGATATAATGTCATTGATAGCAATCGGAGTTTTCGCAGCACGGGAAGAATAAAGGAGGTATGGAGCCGCACCGGCTGAGAAGTTAACGGCCTGACGGCCCGAACTACACTTTAAGGGCTTCTAAATCTTGCTGTCTAAATAAATGTCACAAAATAAATATCGTTGGCGAGTTTCATCTACAGTTTTGATGATTCCTGTTTTGATGGCTGGGTAATTATCATACAAATTATAAAAGAACCTGCCAAGATCAGCATGTTGGGGGCATACCTAGTAAAGCATTCTGTAGTTGCTGTTTCATTATAATACGCGAATTCAGGTAGACACTACAGACATAATAAACAAAAGAGAATATTTTCGTAGAAGTCTTTTCAAAAAGACGTTTGTTCTTACGTCCTTTCACCGAGAAGGAATTCGTATTTGTACTAAAACTTACAGGGTCGCGCTTTATAAAGTTACCATTTTTAATTTTGCTGTTTGTCTAGCCAATATGTGCATGTGTTAGAGAGGCAAACAGCGAAATTGTAAAATGTAACTTAAACACGACCCAGGCCCCTATACCACAAAACTTTACAAGCGTACAATTCTACAAAATTGTCAACTTGTATGGGAATTTATGCATATTATTTCATTTTATCCTTTTGTCGATGTATTTAATAAGTATACTAATCTAGGTATTTATTCAAGCCAAGTTTCGAGTTTTCTAGTATTGAACGTATCTATAGTCTCTGCTCTAGGTACTCCTTTTTAAATAAGTGGCAACGCAACCTTTTTTATAATTTTGGTACCTCCGCAAATACGACGTCATCTTTTTAAAAACAATAATTAAAATTATATTATAGTCTTGCGATCCCAGGTCAATAATTTTGAAATGATAAAATATTTTGCCGGTTCGTCTCCACAGCTCTTTTAGTCTTACCGTACTATGAAATCTCCAATGCTTAGTCATCGACTTTTATTATTTCTTCTAATAAGTTTAAATATAACTTGATCTAGACGGGTACAACCACATTTTTTGGAGAAATTGTAAACGAATTATAAGTAGTAAAGATTTTGTGATATTTTAATTTAGTTTATGTAGTTCCTGTACTTCTTCAATATCACCAAAACCTGTACATCCATGGTTATGGAGAGAATCGTGCTATTGTCATCAATTCTTTTCACGTTATGTAATACGTATAAATTTAGTTTCATTTTAGACGTACAAAACTGCCTGCATTTTGTGGATACATTTTTGATGAATCGACGGGAAATTTGTGACGTGTGACAATTAACAACTTTTGTGTTGGGGTAAGTGCGAGTTTCAACATTTTGTGCACATTCTCAGATATAAGAAATTTTGTTATACATACGAGTACCTACCGAAATCGTTTTTCTATTAGGTGGTATTTCATTAACCACTCTCATCGCATAATCAACTTAACCATTTCTAAAAAAAGGTACATTTAGATCACGTCTTCGCTTCGATATTGGTAAACTTTCTAGGACATTTTGGTAAATGTGGTGGATCTTGCTCAGCATCATTGACTCGACCAGCCTACCAATATTTATCAATATCGAAGACATGATGACGTGATCCAAATGTTCAAACTTTTTGAGAAGTGCTCACTTTAGGTAACAACTTAAGTAATTTTTACAAGTGCGTAGCCAGAAAAACTTAGAACAGTGAAGGCTTATCCTTACGAACAAATAAAAAAATAGCCCGCACTCGCCCCAATATACATTACTACAAAGATTACTAGATAAATAATAACTCCATCTAAGTTTCTTACAATTCTTACAAAAAAGTGCCCACAAATGTGCTCCAAAGCAACTTCTTGACTGTTTAAGCGTTTAAAACCAAATGCTTAATTCATTCACCCGCGAATTTTGGAAGTTTTAAGTCATACTAATAATGTAAACGACCATGTTTGCTTAAAAACTCATACAGTAATATGATTTTGCAGGTAAAATATGGATGGATGATGTTGGTTTCTACGATGAGCTTAAAGACGATTTCAGTAACAGCACTGGTTACGGAACTGAATGGATAGTCATGCCAGATGGAAATGGCACTCCTCACTATGTTAATTTAACCATACCTGAAAAGGTACAGTTGCGAAGTGGAAACAATAATGAAATTGAATACAGATTATACATCAGGTTAGTACATATTAAGTATTTCGATATTAACCTTACCGTATTGACCTCGCTCCTATGATAATACCTACAGACATTCGGTGCAAACAGAGGTATTAATTGTATCAAAATATAAATTTGATATTTTATTTAGTAATATTAACTATATTAGCAACTATGACAATGCAATCACATCACATTAATCAGCCTATCCTAGTCCACTGCTGGATGTAGGTATCTCCTATTAACTTTATGCGTATGGATATGGATGAAAATTAGGAGGTAAAAGCCTTTGATTTGATCGCTGGGCAAGAGGATTGGCAATCGCAGTAGTGTGTCCACTATATGGACGCTGCTATCCATTATCAATTGTCTATCAACAAATGGTCTGTCTTCCTCGAACATAAATAAGTTTACTTTGTATATTCCACCTAATATTATATTCATGTACTTACCCACTTACATTAGATAAGTGTAATGGGGCCCATTTATACCGCATTGTTCTTTTGAAATTGTTCTCAGGGGATTATCCGAATATATAATTTTAGACCAATTGGCAAAACCACCCGACGATACAGACCTGGGGAACCTGTTGAGTGATAAACTCATAAAGTTGGTCACACATGGTTGGATATCAACGGCTGCAGACAGCATGGTCATGGGGATAAAAGATGCTTACATGAGCAATAAAGATGTGGCAGTAATCGCGGTTGACTGGAGTGAAACAGCGAAAGACTATATATATCCTTTTGTGGTGGAAGGCACGGGGGGAGTAGGGGCACGTGTGGGTCAGTTTTTGGATGCATTTTGTGAACTTTACAATGTGTCCGGCAACAGATTGCACTTGATCGGACATAGCGTTGGAGCACACCTTATGGGAATTGCTGCGTCCTCAACCAAAGTGACAGTGGGAAGAGTTACGGGTAATTATACATTTCAATAAAAATCTAGTTAAGGCGACGAACTATAAAAATATACCTACTTTACTTCTTATATATTTCCTGAGGGATACAGCATAGGGTATATTACTTACCATTAGTAACCTGCCTAGCCTAGGCCTTTCATCTTCATTTTCATGCTGTTAGATTCATATCTAAGGGCAGCAGTAGCTACAGACCACTTGGTTTTTTGATTTTTCCTAAGTATTAGATTAGAGTAAAGCTTTCTTCTGGTTTTTCGATGTACTAGACTATAAATGAAGCATTTGTTCCAAAGGTAATACGTACAGAACCTAAACCGTTTATGTAACTATGTAATATTGGTATTTCAGGTCTGGATCCAGCACGACCTCTCTTCGAATTTCCAAGGAGGCCAAATACGTTGATCTTAGATTCTTCAGACGCAGCATTTGTGGACATAATCCACTCCTGCAGCGGCGTCCTTGGCATTCAAGAAAACAATGGACACGCAGATTTTTACCCAAATAGTGGTACATCACCTCAACCAGGATGTGACACCAATTTTTTTATGTTCGGTAATACATCTTTATTAATCAAATTGCTTTTATAACATGTGTAAGCACGTAAAGTTTTAACCAGAAATATTTTCAATAGTTTCAGAGTCATGTAGTCATGGAAGAGCTCATATGTACTTCGCAGAATCCATAAGTAATCCTACTGGCTTTCCAGCATGCCGAAGCAATAGTTGGACCGATTATTTAAATAATACTGATTGTAATCAGAAAACATACATGGGAGATTATGTTGATCCAAAAGCATCTGGGCAGTATTACTTAAAAACTAACGCACAAGAACCTTACGCAATAAATATAAATATGTAACAAAATTTTAAATACTAGTCCCTCTCATAACTTATTTATTTCTATTGTTTAATGTAGAAACCATTAAAACTGATGTTCATTAAATATGATGTTTGTTTCATTTTCAAACGCTCAATCAAGCGTCAAAGATAAGATTCAAATCGTTGTTAATGAGTTTAATAACAAATGAATACCTGCTTTTCGATAATGTTGAAAAACTCGAAAATACCAAGTGGCGTTTAGGTGCCGTGGAGCTAGAGTGAACAGGGTACTAGGGACGGTCACGCTGAGCAAGTTTTGCTATGGAGACTACCAAGAAATCGCGAAAAAAATCTTCCTACTATTAGTTAATTGAGCCTTAAATTGATAGTTAAGTATCTATTAACTCATAATTAGGAGATTTTCGCGATATTTATTCATGAATTTAAACTATTTAAACGTATTATATCGCGTACTTACATTAATTAATTTAACTACATCCCGACATTTCGAACACTTTACTGGGTTCGTGGCCTACGGGTGAGTGGTGAGTTCAACCAAGAAATCGCGAAAACAAATCTCGTATCAATAAGCATTAAGAGATTTATTTTCGCGACTTCTTGGTTGTCTCTATAGTGAAAGTTGCACAGCGTGAACGTCCCTAGTACCTTGTTCACTCTTCCTGCACGATCGAAATGCCACCCTGTATGAAAAAAAACCATACCCTACTGCGAACTTCGAAGTTCGTAATTTCAAGCGTTAGCACAGCACAGCACAGTACTTATACGTAGTATAGTACTAATGTAAATGTAGGGTCGCGTTTTATAAGTGGCCAACTATTCCTCCCTATGTTTATAAATTTCCCGCCTGTAAAAATATTGTAAGACCATTAACTACTCATGTGTATACGGCTTTATGTGGGTTTATTATGTTTATGCCCCTGATTCACGCTGAATAATAAGTTGGTTCTTGTTTTCACTATCTGTTGCAATTTTTTGACGTACAGCATAATTATTTAATTTCAAGGTTATCCTTGTAGTAGGACATCTCTCATCTCTTTGATTCTTGTATTATTTCCACATGATTTTACATAGCATACTGTAAGAAAAGATATGATGATTGATACTTAATTTACGTTAATATAGGTAGGTAATAAAGTATTTGGGGAAGAGTTATAGTTAGTTACCAGTTAGCATTATGGCCAATAGAAAAAGGAACGTGAACTACATCAAACCGGAGGATCCTGAATTCCTTAAAATCATAAAGAGACAAGCTGGATACGATGACAGAAATAGAAAATTCGACCCGCTTGAAAATGCCGAGGAAGATTTCGTGGATGATACAGAGAGTGAAGAACCTCAAGTTGTAGTATTGAAACCAGGAGATCTCACCGCCGAGGAGGCAGAAATTGAGAAAAAACGGTTAGAAAAAGAAGCGGAAGAAACTAAAGCCGACCTTAGTCAAAGGGTAATTTTTAAACCTAAATCAAAGAAAGGTGTGGATAATGATTCAAAAGGAAAAGACTCACACAAAAAGTCAAATTCTTCCCATGTAAAGAAACAAAGTCAATTGCTATCATTTAATGATGAAGAGGAAGATGATGAAAGTAGTTAACAGTGATCAGCTGTGATTGTCCGGTTTTGTACCCAATACTTTTATAAGGCCTTTAGCAATGGTATTGAAACATGATAACTACTACAGATTGTATATGTAAATAATTGGGAGTTTGCCCTTTTCCTGTTTATCTTAGCTATTTAGGTATAGTGGCGTTCAAAATTGCATTTTGAATGCGACTGTACCTTATCAAAATAACAATTAGTGCAAGGTTGAGAGTTTAATTACAACAATAGTCATACTGTTCCTGGAAAAGGGTTAAACTATTTAGACCCAATTAGTGCACAAAGGTAGTGCAGACATGTCCAAACAGGTATGGTCCATATATAATAAGATTAATAAGACAAGAATAAGTTAAGATTAAAATATGTGCTGAGGTTTTGACATTGCTAGGGAATTGTATATTAGATAAAATACTTTTGGCATTAATATGTGTTTAATATTATTACATTAAATGACAAATAAAAATGTAGTTTCAAATTACCTGTTTTTTTATATATTTTTTGATCTGTAACTTGTCTATTTCTAACCAAATCACACAACAACACATCAAGTTGAATAGTTTGATTGAAACACTTATTAAACTGAATTGAACAATGTAATTATAACTGAGCAAGGTATTTTGCCAGTAAGTTAATCTTTACTTATCATAGTGACTGTCAGACATAAAATCTACTATAGAAACTATTTTTTGTAAGCACTTTCTGAAGGGCAAACTAATAGCCTGTAATAATACTATCAAAGTCCCCGAAATCTGAGCAAAGTTCACGAACACCAGGCTGGTTTCCAAAAGCAAGTGTTAATTATAATAATAGATAGTTTCAGTATTTAATAATAAGGTGAATACAACACAGTAGTTTGAAATCAGGCATTTCAATATTATAAAATGTCTTCTGAAGTGATCAAAATTATTCCAATGGAAGATTTTTACCACTTATGACATAGAAATACTTCTCCCATTTTCTTCTAAGCTCTTTCTCTTCTTAAGTTTGGCACTAGGTCCGTTGGCCATAGTAGTTGTCTCATGTCTGTAGTTCTGCTGTAAGACTTCCGCCTCATTGGCATATTCCAAAAGTTTTCGTAGCAGGAACTTCCGTTCATCTTTTACAATTATGATGCTTTCTTGAATTCTTGCAACTTCATCACACAGTGCAGCATTTTCCTGTGATTATTAATTTATTAATGGTTGGATTAGTCTGATACATGAAATTTGAGAAAAAGGCTACACTACATATAGGTGGGTAAGACAATACGGTTTTTTGAATGGGGTAAAAATTCGTCCTGCAATAAAAAGTCGTCCTGCTCCAGTAGCATAAATTAACTATGGCTAACTGGTATGGTTTTACAAATAAGCTATTCTGATTCTGATGGATGAAGTGGAAAAGATATAATATCTCTACTCTGTTAGTGTTAGTTACTCACCAGTATTAAACTTTTAATTCTCCTTTTCATGAATTTGTATTTTTTACGGTAGCGATTATTTTGCTTTTCATGTAAAACATTATTCATGTTTAAAGTTAATTTTATGAGAAACTAATAGATATCGCGGCGTTCTTTGATCTCTAACTATAAGATATATTTACCCAATTATACAAATTTTATATTATTATTGCAATTTCGTTTTAATTGTATTTTGTAGCGTAGCAAATGCAACGTCAACAACATCAATAAATGGAATTAATTATTTATTGGATAAATGGATAGTATTTAATAGTAAATAAACTGGAATTGACACATGTCAAAATATGTTATGCAGTGCTTACACTATGATTTCAAAGTTGAGTGCAATTATTAGGAGGGATCAGTACTACCAACAAAAGATTTATTAAAAAAACTCCTAGATTGCAAATACGAAAGTGCAGGTAGATGCATTGCAATTTAATATTTAACCTGTGGAGGGAATGCAGGCCGGTGTTTCATTTGGTTGTTTATTTATTTCAATCGAAAACGTTTGTTTTAACAGTGCAATATAATGCGAAGCAATAATGTCCGAATTATCAGAGTATAAAAAAGTTTTTCCCATCGATAGTATACAAAAAATATACGAATTGTTCGAAGAGCAACTACGCAGTGACAAAGAGCCTGATTTGGCTCTATTTTCAATAATCGTCGGCGCCGTCGAGAATAACTTAACTAATGTTAAGAACTGTGATAAAGATGTGAACATTATTAACGTCTTAACAAATAAGCTTGCGAAGATAAAGTTTCCATGTGTGGAGTGGGAGGAAGTTAAGGGTCTGCACGAGCGGTTCGTTTCTCTTATGCGCAGCGGCGTGGATGCGAAGCTGCTGGCTGGAGAGTACGCGACCCGCGAGCTGGTAAAGCGGGTGGCTGACGTGGTGTGGAACTCGCTCACGCGCAGCTATTACAAAGACCGTGCGCACCTCCAGTCTATATACAGTTTCCTGACCGGCAATAAGCTTGACTGCTTCGGCGTGGCCTTCGCCGTCACCGCAGGTTGCCAGGTGCTGGGCAAGCGAGATGTGCATCTTGCTCTGTCTGAGGATCATGCCTGGGTAGTATTTGGGAAAGATGGCACAGAGACAGCAGAGGTAAGCTTTATTTACTTATTTGTTATCAATAAAATCCATAAACAATTAATATCCATCCAAATATGATTTGAAAATGAAGTACTTTATGATAGATCTTAATTTTTGTTGTCTTAGATAAAACTTACTATAAAGAATATGATATTATTCAGCTGGTAGAAACACATTACTTAGTATTGTAAAAATCATGCCAAAATCATTTAAAACATTTGGGATGTGTTTTTATTAGTAGTCATTGTGCTGCTGTGGTAAACCAGTGCAATTTTTTAATCATTATTCAAAATCAGTAACTGGAACCATATTCTATTGTTACTGTTCTATTGTACTGTATATTACTTGATTGACACAAAAAAGCTGAATCAAATTGTTATAATAATTTCATCCTTTTACAAGGTAACATGGCATGGAAAAGGCAATGAAGATAAGAGGGGCCGCTCCGTTGGGGATGGAGTGCTGGCCCGTTCCTGGCTATATGTGGCGGGCAAGCCTGTGGTATGCAACCGGCTGATGGAACTGGCAGCGCTGGTGTCTTCCATCAACATCACACTCACTCCGACTATTGATGTCCATGAAGTGGCACAGATGCAGCACAGGTTACTCTGGCTCCTTTACGATCATGGTTTGTCAGTTTTGGTTATGTAGTCATTAAATTTATTGAGAATTATTTGCATATTGTGTTCTAACAGTGTTTGTGCTTGTGTTCATTCCCAAAATAATTAAACTATCAAATTGAGGACCCTAATAAGAAGATTTTATCATTTCTAAACAGGTATTGCATAGGAACTAAATAATAGGTTTATTTGTCCTGAATATTCTTTGAAGTTCAAAAAAATTTTTAGTTTTTTACATATTGAGGTACTAACATATCTCAGTCTCGCGCGTGCGCTCAGCGATGATGCATGCTTTTACGCGACCGGCAAATACTGTCGAAATTATGTCGAATACTCTTAAGTGTAACGAGTGTAACATAGTGATTGACGAGATGTTAGCGTTCATTCAAAATAAAGTCTCGTGTGTTGATGAAGATACGCTACTCATTTTATGTACATCGTCTTTTTCTGAAAAAGAAGTTGAAACTTCGAAAGCGTTACTATTCGGAGCGCTTCCCTCGCAACAGTGTACTCAGAGGAAAGGGGATGGGAAAAATGACCGGAATCTTAAAGATATTATTCGTATCTTTAGAACAACCGACGAAGGTTTACCAGTGTTCGTTGCGCGGAATCTGGATAAATTACCACCTCTGAATCTAGATCATTTCGACTGCAGCAAGATAGTCAAGGACCTAGCGCGGCTTCGAGATGAGGTGAACACAATGAAATCGACTTTTGTTACTGTAAACGATTTTGATAACTTTAAAAGCGAGTTTCAGCAAATGAGCAATATTGCACCAGCACGATTATCGTCGATATGTCACGTCAATACCAGAAGAGGAGCCTGGTGCATGGATAGCGGCCCAATCGGGCTAACAAACGATCAAAACTCGACATTAAATACAGAATCCGATACTGTATCTTTATCTCCAGCTAAAGACAAAAATAATATACAGTATCGTTCAATTGTGACTGAGGGTAGACAGTCTACCGCGCAGAAAAGTAATACGCAGCTCGAGTCGAACGTTACGGTAAAACAGGTGACTCATCGCTCCGAACAGCTGAGCGTGCCACCTGTGCCGACCCGCGTGATAACTGATGACAACATTACGATTAAATCCACGACGGAAGTAAATATGCGCGAAAATGAGAATGAGCAAGAGTGGCAGACTGTAAGTTACCGAAAGAAAAGGTCAAATAATCGGTATAAAGGGCAAATAGGTACAGCAACCGAAATTGGGTGCGGGTTTAAAGCGGCGGAACGGAAATTTCCTGTGTTTATTTCGAACATACACACGGACACGAATGAAAATGATATTGTTACGTATATTAGTGAGAAAACTAACGAGATCGTTATATTGGAAAAGATCGAAATTAAAAAGAAAGTCAACCATAAGTCGTACAAGTTTTTTGTATCTGAGAATAAATTGCCTCTGTTCCTAGATAAGAAGATATGGCCTAAAGGTATTATATTCCGGAAATTTGTCAACTTCAAGTATAAAAATCGATCGGAGGGACCTCTGATATCGGCACATAATCAGTTTACATAAATAATGTCTAATACTTTTAAACAGCATAGTAAGTGTACTATAACGAGTTATAACTGTAAGAACGTGAAACGCTCCGTCGATAGTATTAGGCACTTATGTAAGACATCGGATATTATTGGTATACAAGAGACATGGTTGTATCCGGATGAGATCCCATACCTAAACACAATAGATAATAACTTTTGTTCTACGGGGACCTCCGCAATTGATACCACGGCGGGGATCGTACGCGGACGTCCACACGGCGGTGTAGGCATACTCTGGAGGAGCGCGATGTTTACCGAAGTCATTGTAATAAAGTGCGATAATCCGCGTGTGTGTGCCATTAAAGTAGTCACAAGTGATAGACCTTTTTTAGTGATTAATGTGTACATGCCAACGGATTGTACGGTAAACCTACCCGAATTCACGGATTGTCTGAGCGCGGTGAGTGCTATCATTAGTGATTACAGTTTAGAGTCAGTATATTTAATGGGGGACTTTAACGCTCATCCGACCGAACCTTTTTATAACGAATTATTAAGCTATTGTTGTGAACAGGACTGGCGTTGTGTTGATATAGATATGCTAGGTGTTTCGTCTGACACTTACACGTATATTAGCGACGCTCATAAGTGTAGGCGCTGGTTAGACCATTTTGTGGTAACGCAGTCTGCATTACTATCTGTTCGAAATGTGTACGTAGATTATAATGTCACGTGGTCTGACCATTTCCCCATTGTACTCAACATAGATATTAATATATTAACACGCAGACTAAATCATGTCAGCGGTTTCTTTGATCAGTCTGTATTGTGGGGCAGTAGGTCAGGCAAGCAGGTTACTGATTACACTGAGCAATGTCATAATAACTTAAAAACTATTGATTTTCCTTCAGAATTCGCAACATGTGCTGATGCCTATTGTAATATACCTAGTCATAAACAAATTATAAATGTATTATATTGTAACGTAGTGTCTGTCCTTAAGGAAGCCGCTTCCGCGACCTGGGTAGGTTGTAAACCTAAACATAAAAGTAGGCTGATTGGGTGGAACAGACATGTAGGTGAGGCTCACAGGCTGGCTAGGGCGAGGTTTCATGAGTGGAATTTGCAGGGAAAGCCTAGAAATGGTCCTTACTTTGATCATATGATCGAGAGCCGGAAAATTTTCAAATCAAGATTAAAATGGTGCCAGGATCACCAGAATCAAATCAAAATGGACGTGATTGCATCTCATCACTCAGATAAAGATTTTAAAACATTTTGGAAGGCTACGAATAACATGAAGCTTCGGTCTGGCTTGCCGGTTAGTGTTAACGGTGAAAGCGATGCAAGGTGCATCTCTAATATCTTTAAGGATCACTTTTTTGTAAGAACTCCCTTGAGGCAGAAGGAGCCGAGGGTGGGCAGCGCTGAGGCTGACGTCACGTGCCCATTGTTTACTGCCCGTGAGGTGGATAAGGCTGTAAAGACCGTGTCGCGTGGCAAGTCTCCGGGACATGATGGCCTCAGTGCTGAGCACCTTCAACACGCAGGCCCTCATTTAAGAAGAGTGTTAGCTATGCTGTTCAATTTATGTGTGACGCATTCTTATATACCGAGCGACCTAATGAAAACGATAGTTGTGCCTATAGTTAAGAACAAAACCGGTGACCTGTCCGATGTAAATAACTATAGGCCGATATCACTCGCAACTGTGATTGCCAAAGTATTTGATAGTGTGCTTAACACGCGTTTAAACGAGTACGTGGAAATAAATCATAACCAATTTGGTTTTAGGCCTGGGTTATCCACGGAAAGTGCTATATTGGCGCTTAAGCACACTGTCAAGTACTATGTAGGCAAAAACTCGCCTATATACGCTTGTTTCCTAGACCTATCTAGGGCTTTTGACTTGGTTTCGTACGATATTTTATGGAAGAAACTTGATGCTATAAAACTTCCATCTGGACTGGTGAGCATCTTCAAGTACTGGTATGGAAACCAAGTCAACAGCGTTAGATGGGCAAATGTACTGTCCGATCCATATAGGTTGGAGTGCGGGGTGAGGCAGGGGGGCTTAAGTTCACCCACTCTGTTCAACCTCTATATGAATGAGCTCTTGGATGCGCTTGGCAGAATGCATATCGGATGCCATATTGACGACATATGTATTAATAATATTAGTTACGCAGATGATATGGTTCTGCTAAGTGCTTCTGTGGGTGGTATTCGTAAGTTGCTCGAGGTGTGCGAGACATACGCCAATTCACATGGTTTAAAATATAATGTGAATAAGAGTAAGTACATGGTCTTTGAGGTCGGTCGAGGCAAAACAAGTGAAGTGACACCCATTAAACTTAACGGGTCTGTTCTCGAACGGGTGGATACCTTCAAGTATTTAGGACACGTACTCACCGACGGACCTCAAAGATGATAAAGACATGGAGCGGGAGCGGAGGGCCCTATCGGTCCGGGCTAACATGATTGCACGTAAGTTTTCACGCTGTACCAGAGAGGTAAAACTTACACTTTTTAGAGCTTACTGTACCTCACTGTACTCGTGTAATCTGTGGCTTAACTACACGCAACGGGCCTATGGAGCCCTCCGCGTCCAGTTTAATAACGCGTTCCGGGTGATGATGGGGCTGCCGCGTTTCTGTAGCGCATCAGGGATGTTCGCCGAAGCCAGGGTCGACTGCTTCTATGCAACCATCCGCAAGAGGGCCGCATCCCTGGTGCGCCGGGTGCGCGCCAGCCCCAACACCATCATGAAGATGATAGGAGACAGGCTGGACTGTCCGTATTTGTTTCGCTGTAGTCAGCTACATGCACCGTATTCAGAAAAAAAAAAATAAAATAAAAAAATAATGTCTAATTTATTATTATAAGTACTAACATCACTACAATTTAAGTTTTTACTAACCATGATATGAGTGTAACTTACTCGAAATAAATGATTTATTATTATTATTATTATTACTAACAAGTATATCCATATAAAAAGAATATTTGGTATCTACAAATCACTTCAATTAGGTACTGTAAAAATCCCTACCCTAATATCATTCAAACCAAGTGGACCATATTATTTTATGTGCATTTTTATTTACATCATCAATTTACTATGCAGAAATAACTTTGCATGCTTCATCTATTCTTAAATCTAGATAAAGAATGAAAAGAGCATCAACATCTTAAGGATTGCAAACAACAATACTTCAGTTTATATGTAAAATCATTAAATTCAAAGTTAATTCTTTGTTTGAAGGAAAAGTATTGCTTACATCATGAAATTTCCCAAATCACTAAAAGCATGATAAGCATGAGGAAAAATCTATTATTAAAATTAAACTGCCTTATATTACAGCTACATTTGCTCAATGATTGCAGGATGTCTGGACTTATACCCTATGGCATTGGGTAACCTCGGTGACTTAGATGAGTACATGAAGTTGTCCAACTGCTCCGATCAGTCAGAAAGCCCACTTCCTGAAGACACCTCCAAAAGTGCCTCTAGACCGGACTCAGCTGCCTTATACACTCAAGCCATCCGTTCCTCGCGAACGCATTATGAAGATCGCCACGTGTATCCGTATACATTCCAGGGAGGTTACTACCATCGGCACAAGATGTACAAGGAAGCATTTCACGCGTGGGCTTGTGCTGGTGACGTCATTCGACAGTAAGTATTCTAATATAGTACATTACGACACAAGTGCGAAAAAACAGGAAATCCGAAACGAGTGGCGATGTTTTAAAACACGACCAAGGGGAGTGTTTTAAATCGACACGAGTTACGAATATCCTTTTTGCACGTGTCTCGTACGACGTTTTTTAGTACAGATGGCCGTCCGAAGTTTTGGATCTGATGTAAAATGAGCGACTTCTCGCACTAGAGCCTAAAAAAGGCACTATCTGTACTAAAAAATATTTTTTAGCTTCATGATCCTGTTTAACACTTCTTGTCATAAATAAGGAATGGACGTGTGTTCATGTCTCTTTCTTTGATGTTCAATATTCTTACCTCCCTTATTCTTATATCTCCTAATTTAGTAAGCCAATAACTATTTATCATTTTGTCCTTTTCGTTCTCATAGACATTGATAAGATTGAAAGGGACATACAATACTTATTGGCTTGCTAGGTTCTCAAGAAGACGTTTATAAATAAGGAGGTTAATGATTTTGATTCAGAAATCAAATCAAAAACTGGTCCAAATGCGATTTCCAGTATTTTAACGATTGACGAATCAAAAAATACAGTTAACTAAGGATGACTCAGCAGTAATGTCATTTCTAGTTAAGTATGCTTTGATATGACGCGTAGGATTGATAAAAACGTTGAGTTGTAATATGATTAGTCATTTAAACATAGGTCTACCTACCATTGAGCTTAAAGCTTGATCACATTTTTATTTCCGATACTTCTTCAACTTGTAAAATCGTTGAAAAAGAATTCAGCATAAACAATTGAAATGATGTATGTTTTATTCCAGTTACAACTACTCTCGGGATGATGAAGAAATATACAAGGAGTTTTCAGAAATCGCTAATGAGTTAATACCCCAGTTAATGAAAGTCGAAAGCTCAGGACATTCAGCCCGGTCGATTCTAAAAGATCCGGAATGTTTTGCATCCCTTTTAAGGTAAGATTGTATTCCCACGCTGTGAACTGTTTATTCTTGAACCTTATTACAACTAATATAAGGACCATGAGTATGAGCCTATAGGCCCTACCGCGAACTACGAAGTGTTGCCTCCCTGTCACACTTATGTACGAATTCATGAGTGCGAGAGATAGGCAACACTTAGTTCGTGATTCGCGGTAGGGCCTCAGACTGTTTTTTTTTTCAAATTGACTACAAGGTGTAATTTTTCTAGACTAACCCGTATTATCATCACTATCGTATAGTAGGGCCAATAGTGATTGAAAATCGTAAATGTAGAGCATCTGTCTCTGTCACTCCTCTCCTTTTTATTTTTGTAGAGATGTGAAAAGGATAGCATGAGGTTGCATAAGGGAAAATGAACCGTATTTAAACGCAATCTGATTTCGATTTCTGGTATCTTGGCAAGTCATTAAGGGCAGCAGTAGGTATACCAGCAGTGTTATTCACTAAGGAAACCGCCTTGCTGTCAGCGCTGCGGCAGCGTCGAGCCTAAAAATAAATAAATATCTTGGGACATCTTACACAAATCAACCTAGTTCCACGGTAAAATGGTATTCACTAATGTACTTTAAACGACACTCTCGCTCTGGGCGACGAATGCGGCGTGAGCTGGAACTACACTGCGTCGAGAGTTTGACGTTTAATGTACGAACTTCGTATTCTCTAACGAAAAACAGCGACGAACTCGCCCACAACCTCGCTCACAGCCTCAATTCCTAATGTCAGATAAAACAGCTAGGATTTTAGACAAGGCTGTCTCGACGTCGAACTCGTTGACGAACGCAGCGTCGAATGTGTGAATAAGAGAATAGTATAGCTGATTGCCTACTGCAAACCTTGTAAAATATGTACTTAGTCAATTTGAGCATCTGGTTCAGTCACTCTAATAATGCCTTAGTAACAGAGAGATATGCTCGACATTTCCGATTTTCTATAATGTTCGCGGTTTATAATATAAGTCGTAGAACTTAAGAGCTAAAACCTTTTATTTTATAAATTTCCGCGATTTTCAGATTCTACGACGGAATATGCAAATGGGAAGAGGGCAGCCAAACTCCAATACTGCACATAGGCTGGGCAAAGCCGCTAGTCAGCACTATATCTAAATTCGATGCCGAAGTCCGAGCACAGGTAAAAAAACTGAGCATCAAATTGTATTCTGATTTTACCTCTATATTACTTTTTATTTATTTCTTTGAAAAAAAAAATCACTTCACCCTACATGTGTGATCTCCTGTGATTTTCACCCGACTAAGCGTCCTTAAAAAATGGTACACTATTAGGCATACCTACTGCCAAATTATGGGTTACATGTGTTTTAAATCTATTTTCATCACACTTGCTGTCTAAGCGCGCCATTGCTTGCGCGCGTAGCGAAATTCCCTAGGGGGTAATAGAAATGTCAGTACGTCATTTAATAATATTATGTCTTAAAACTATTTTTTTTGTCAGCAAGTGTGATGAAAAACATTGTATGCATCACGGTCGGTAAGCGGAATACTAACTCGAGTCATAAAAGCTTCTAACACTCTCGTTAGTAATTCAGTACTTACCTCCCTTGATGCACAATGTACTATTAGATTTATTTATTCATTATACACATCATTTGATTACCCTATAAATTACATTGTAGTCAATCCATAGGAATCGACATATTATTATTAGTATTTCATGACTTTTCTCTTAACAACTTTATTGCGGGTACTTCACACAATAAATGATTCCAATCCAGGTCCACATCGTATGCAGCCTCGACGACACTGAGAAGCCAACCGAAAGCAAAGAAGAAGAAAACAAATGGAACAACAACTCCGAGAGCGGAGAGCTATCAGTCCGGGAACAATTGACAGCAGCCGTCAACAGTCGTCCCCGGGTCACTCTCCGGAGTCATAAGTTGGCAGCTCTCCAACCGTTACTGTTAGCTGAACGGCTGAATACCCATGCCTTGCAACTGCAGTTGACAGCGCAGAGTCAGTTGCAACGCGTGCAGCCGCCGGCCAAGCGGCGCGATGATGATGACGCGGCGACTAGTCGCGCTAAGCGGGCACGGCGCGAGCGCTAAGTGGGCACGGCGCGGATGAGTGGGCATGGAGTGGCTGAGTATGCGCGGCTGAGTGGGCACGGAGCGGCTGAGTGGGCACGCCAGGATTTGAATGCTGGTTGACCTACTTGGGTTTCATGTAAGTTGACGTGCAATTACATGTATAGTGCCACTCACGAAGATGTGTAATTTGGTTCTTACGTTCATGACATTAAAGCTTATTTTAAACCAACATGCGCGTCTTTATGAGTGGCACGCTCACAGTTGTTCAAATTCATACAACACTTGGTATAGTTTTTACAAACGGCTCTATAAACGCTTTGCAGGCAGGGTCACTAACGGCTACTAAGTCTACTACTACGACTACGTAGTCCGTCGAATAATAAATCGAGTACCAAATTCATCAGTTTTCCCACGCCAATTAATAAAACGTAAAGTGACGCTTATCGTCTATAACACGCTGCGTTGTATAATTTATCTTTTGTACTGATGACATGTGGGTCTTATGGCATCGCATTAGGGTTCACTATTGCCTGTTAACAGTGAGGGCACTAGTATATAAACAATGCACATACATACGTGCGAATTGGCTGTGTAAAGTTTTCTGAAGGTAGGAATATTATATTTTTCCCTGATAGCCCTCGTCTTAAGGTTCAAGAAAATACGGCTCTTTTATTTTTACGTCTAATAATTATTTAACAATATTTTTTTAAGTGAGTGAGATGACATTTGTGCAGTTTTATGGATGAACAGAGCCTAATGCTTTCGTCCGCAATCAGTACGATGAAATAGAAAAAAAATGAATGTATGACACGAGTGACATTAACGTTGACACATTATTTTTTTTATTTCATTGTACTGAGCATTAGGCTCTCATCCATAAAACTGCACAAATGTCATCTCACTTACTTAAAAAAAGATTGTTAATTAATTATAGGACATAAAAATAAACGAGCCGCATTTTCTTGAACCTTAAAACGACGGCTATCAGGGAAAATATGATATTCATACCTTCAGAAAACTTTACATAGCCAATTATAATTCCCTGACTCAGGACTAAATAAATCAATATAATAGAACAATATTACATAAATCGACTTATTATTAGTATACAATTTGCCCAGGAAATAACGCCCCCACCGCATTTGAGCATTTTATTGTAACTTAATATGTGCGTTTAGACAAATCAAAATGGTTACTAAATTCATCAAGCTTATATGATGGATTGAAAATATTACTGAATACTTTAATTACCTATCAATTTTCTAAACAGTTTTGTAACAACAAAGTACGTGTAAGATTCAGTAAATCTATATAATTAAATAAAAATAGAATAAGAAGTATTTCTGATTGTCACTCTCTTTTACATTATATAAATAACTATTTATCCGATTAATATAAAATGTACAAAATCATGTGTGACTGGATCAGTATTATGAATTTTAATCTAACCTTTTTACCGCCCTTTGTAGCAAAGCAATGCGTTCATATGCTTCACATTTAACAGCGTTTTGTTTTCGATATTCTCTTCCATCCAGAAGGTCCTTAACGCCGAAAACTCACAGTAGCATGAAATCCTAATAAACACGACTAAAATAAATTAACTTTCGCTATTCCTAGTATATCCCTCTGCCCTAGTTTTTTTTTGTTGTATGTATGTTACCCCGATTTTTCCGAGAATCGAGAACCGATTTGTTTTTTTGTGATCGAACGTGTATAACCCCGAGATGGTCCCGTTGGCACCAAGTTGAGGTCTGATGATGGGATCTTGGAGAAATCGAGGGATTTCATCTCTTCAAATGTTATAGGTACAGTCACGACTAATAATATGTATACATTTCGGAACGTATGTCAACGGCATAAGGATCAAAATTGTATACATATTATTAGAGCCGACCGTACATGAATGGCGCTTTTGGTATTTTTTTTGTCTTAGAAGTCGGTTTGATTTTTTGTTAAAAAGTTTTTTTTTCAAAACCAATTCACGAACCTAGGAGATATCGAGTTACATATATTATATAAAAAAATTGTCGAATTGAGAACCTTATTTAACCTTATAACCTTCTGAAGTCCATTGTTCTAATACTAGTACATATTCACTACACTCAAGTACAAAAGTTGCAATTGTTTTGACTCGTAAAATTGACTGACGAACAAAAATCAACATTATTTTCCTGCCGAGTAGATACAACTTCAACTTCGATTTATCTCGTATGGTGGGCCTTAGGAGGAAGTCGGTTAAGGGTGCGGCTCCACTGACGATGACGCGGAGCGGAGCGGAGCTGTGGGAGCTCGGCCAATGAGACCGCATCACAGTGTTTTGAATTTGAAGAATGTAATGATATTAACTTACTTAGTTATGTATTTATTCAATGTAACATAATTTATAAATCAATTACAATTTCATTAAACTAACTAAATCTAAACATCAAAATGAAAACATCGAAACAATAATTATAATTAAAAAAAATTAAAGGTATAAGTACAATACTAAGTCAACACTAAACTAATCGAACAACCCGCCCCGCGTCACTCCCGGCGCAAAGGTACCCATAACACTCGCAGCATTGCCGCGCTGAACGGCCATGGATAACCTTTGTTTAATTTGAATGTAATTGGTTAATTTTGCACAGCTCCGCGTCAATGGAGTCGTACCTTTATAGTGTGCTAGCGTACATCGGCGGTGAAAAGGTTAAAGACTGTCAGACGCGCGCGTTTTGAAACCGTCGCGGGAGTGGGGTATTTCTCTTTGTTACTCCAACGAAGCTCGAAGGCGTCATTAGAGTGACAGAGAAATCGCCTAAATTTGTGAACTTCGGTGTTCGCAGTAGCAGGCCAGGATGCGCGTATCTGATAGAGCATTAAATGATTCTATGAATGTAGTTTTCAAAATCATGTGCGTGACTGACAAGCTGTGCTTGGACAGTTAAAATGTACAAAATTCGATACAAATACTTCAGAGGGTATTGTAATGTTGACATTAAAAATATATAGCAAAAAATATTTATTTTAAGTATATTCTGTGTAGAATTTGATAGATTCTAGTTGTAACTGTGTAATGTTGATCTTGTTATGACGTTGCATGTAAAATAATACTATTGTTGAGTAAATAATCATCTGACTGATACATACTTATAATATGAGGGGTCTCATATAATTATCTATCTTTGCTTAATGATTAATTGAATATTTTTCTTCACTTTCTAACAAATATAGTTGTTAGGCAAAGAGCGTGTTTATAATTTGTGATTGCGTATAACATGGCCCTGTACCATCGGTCAGATGATTTTCACTTCTGAATAGGGAGTTAAGCATACAGAGTGTTTTCCCAGCCTTAAAATTTGCTTCGATTTTTGCGTGTATAGCGACGTGCATATTTATGAGAGGATTCAAGATACGTATTTAATTATATATGCACTTAACTGTACACGCTAAGAGACCGCGTGGTTTAAAAAATACTTCTGCCGGCCTAGCCTAGATGCCACTCTGTTATCGTATACGATAATCGATAAGTCACGTGACGATAATGTATGTCACGGTCACGTGACTTTTAGTTAGAATCTGTCATGCTCGTATACATTTATTACTTATCGAGTTATCACTTATCATATCACATCACATCATCAGCCTAGGACAGTCCACTGCTGGACGCAGGCCTCTCCCACTAACCATGCGCACAGACGCATTAGGAGGCAAATGTTTAAATCGCCACGCTGGGCAAGCGGATTGGCGGTCGCAGTAATGTGTCCATTATGATGACGCTGCTGCCCATCAATCATTTATCAAATAATGGTCAGTGATACTTCAGTCCCTTAGTCGACTCCTACGACACCCGCAGGAGGAGTTGGGGTGGTGACAAATGTATTCTTACTGCACTTATAATATGCGATTGAAGAATTTCATCTTGGTTAGGTCTGCTGATGTTTCTTGAATTTCAAGTTTTTGTTAGGCTAGCTTTACACCTGTAAGTTATTGTGTAATTTGTAGATAATGAAAAAAAGTGAAATGTAATGAAATTCACATTTCATTCCTTAGTATGGCTCTGTTTCAACTCCTTACATAAAAATTTACAAGTGTAACTCCGGCCTAAGCTTATATTAATATATTATATATAAACTGCTCTATCTTTTTGCTTGTATACTTGAAGTAAAAAGAGATGAATATTGTATTTATTACGAAAAGGTAAGTCTAACTTGCCTTAACAGTATTTGAATGGAGTTAGATAAGTAAAAATCTGTTCATCTCTTACAAACTTTGTTAAATGGATCTTTGCTTGTTTTACTATGTCGTTGCCGGTTTATTTAAATGGTCTACAGATAAGTATATTTATCTTGTGATCTATGATTTATATTATACACGTTTACAAATTACCGTGTGGGTTATTCCATTCAATAATCCGTTTTACTTATTATCTGTGATTGCTTTTATGCTTTTAATAATGAAATTATTGAGTTAATAGATGTACTTAAACGTAACATTCATATTGTCTGTGATAAAACACTCTGTATTTTATACAGAACGCTTTAGAGGTTTTAAAAACCTGTGCAATAAATATAATGAAGACTTGATAAAAATTTGAACAAATTATATGCCTTCTCCTTTACATTGCATCCATAGAGTATTATGCCGATCACACTTTATGAAGCCCCTATTAGACTATCGGCGACAAGCCTGCAGTATGCTTGGTGATTGGTTACTGACCGAGTTGGCCACCAAATTGTTAATGATTTCAGTCGATTTGGCGGTCGATGATAGTTTAATACGGGCTTAAATTAAAAGGTAGGTACCTAGGCTGCCCATAGAAAATTTGAATTTGCCGCCTTTTTCTATTAACAAGCTGGTTGGCCGGATTATATTTAGTATGGTGTACCTGGTGGTCTATTACAACTTTGACTAATACAAAGCAATTGACGCTGACTATGTGTACCGTCCGCTAGTTGAAAACGAAAAAAATTAAACAAACCTAAAAACTTGCATTATTTCATGATCACGCACTTTCAGAACACAATTTGGTCTTATCATTATCACCAACTTAAAATCCTAAACCTCGAGTACACATACGTTTTTATTTAAAATTATTGATATTTATTAGTATCTAACTATTAACGAAAAAATAAATCTACGAACGTTTGACGATATTTGTCAAATACAAATTCTATTGAAAGTCGGTCATATTTATTTACATTTTTTTCGAATTTTACTGGCGCACGGTATACCTACTTATTTCTAAAGTCGCAATTGTATGTGTTTTATGTTGTGTCTTTTGTTTGTATGTTAGTTACATCGGCATCGGATATAAATATACGTGCGAACTAATCGGGATAGTGTAGAACTAATGTGAGATATGTCAGTGTGTAGGCTGTATTCATTTCCTAAGATATTTGTATGCCTCGTGTAATTGTGTATAGTATGTGTTGTTTTTTGAGTCAATGGGCACCACTTTGATGGTCGTTTATTTTAATTTATGTTATTTTCGTTTTTCCGAGTATTGAGTAACTTGTTCGAATTTTAGACTTGTATGGTTGACTATAAAAGTGCTCATCCAGTTATGAACGAATGAATTCGTGAATTGGGTTGTTATTCTGTAACTATCTAATATTACATACATATTATAAAAAAAGTTGTAATATGAATTTAATATAACCGCCAAAATGACGAAATTGAGTTAAGACTTGTATGGTTGACTATAAAAGTGCTCATCCAGTTATGAACGAATGAATTCGTGAATTGGGTTGTTATTCTGTAACTATCTAATATTACATACATATTATAAAAAAAGTTGTAATATGAATTTAATATAACCGCCAAAATGACGAAATTGAGTTAAGTATACAGTTGGACTGCAAATTTCCCGCTCTATCGAATGGTGATAAAATATTGATATAAAAAAAGTGGAGTACGTTAGAACAAAACTTTTTTTAAGAATGCAAAGATTTAAAGAGTCATCGACAATACCTTAACGTAAGTACGAATTTGTAAGTACAAAATATATAGTTCCTAATGTACTCACCCTATTTTAAAAAATGTCAATGTAGTAAGCGCAATCTGCATTGTATGGCTCAAATGCCATTCGATTTTTTGTGAGTTAGGTTAAATTACGAAATTTATTTTTATGATTTTCATTAAATCCTTAAAGTTTCTTCTTATTTATATTTAGCGTAGGCGACGGCCATTTCTTAACTATAAAATAAAACAAATAAGATAAACATCATTGCAAAGGAATAAGTAACTAAAAAGATAAAACGCACTTTTTTAAATGTTCAATTCGTATTTGTGGTCTCTTGAAAAATCGTTATTTGGCGGTTACATCATTTCATATTACAACTAACGATAATTGCTATTGTTATAAATTACAAAGTATTACTTGGTTATTCGCTAGCGACAATAAAGTACACTTTGCTCGGAAACGGCACAAACGTATATTTATTGGTGTAGGTAGGTACTGTTGTCATAAAATGTGAGTCTTTTTAGTAAAATGTCCCACCATCGTCGGTCGTAAGGACGGAATTGCTTGTAACGGTATACGATTTACCTATCTCAGCATCTTTACGGTAAGCGACAAAGTTACACAAATATATGGCCAACATAGCCATCATAATTATTTATTAGCTAATGATAGTTTCGTTCTTATAGTTTGTCGTCGTTGCTGTCACGTTCTAACTAGATCTAAGTGACACACATCACGACAATCGATAAACGCCAAATCATCATAAGGCGACTGTACAGTCAAGTGCAAAAATAAGTATCGAAATAATCCGCTCATAAATATGTTACGACGTTCTTATTACACAGAATTAGAGTGCACTGGGACATATTTTTGAACATTTTTGTGTACACCTTATTTTGTCTTTGACTGTACTACAACTATATTATGGGAGATTCTAATAAATAATGATAATTAACTAATTCGATTTTATTGACACGCTTATGTGAGCAGAACAAAAAAATCCATATGTTATTTGTGGAGCTCACGAGCTGTGTACCTACCCTATGGTACCTGTAGTGTTATTCACTAAGGAAGCCTTGCTGTCAGCGCTGTGTCAGTGCTGCGGCAGCGTCGAGCCTAAAAATGGTATTCACTAATGTACTTTAAACGACACTAGTGCTCGGCGACGAATGCGGCGTGAGCTGGAACTACATTGCGTCGAAAGTTTGACGTTTAATGTATGAACTTCGTATTCTCTAACGAAAAACAGCGACGAACTCACCCACAACCACGCTCACAGCCTCGATTCCTAATGTCAAATCAAACAGCTAGGATTTTAGACAAGGCTGTCTCGACATCGAGCTCGTTGACGAACGCAGCGTCGAATGTGTCAATAAGAGAATAGCATAGCTGAATGGAGACCTATACAATACGACGGTAGAATCCAAAAAAGTAAACAAACCTAGAAACTTGCATTATTCAATAATCTAATCACGCACTTTTAGGACACGATCTTGATTTTATTACCATTTAAAACCGTCAGTTCACATACATTTTTAGTTAAAATTATGATATTTATTAGTATTAACGTAAAAATATATCTGCAAACGTATTTTACGATATATGTTTGGCATATGACTAATTGACTATATGGAAAGTCAGCCATATTTGTTTACATTTTTTTAGTTTCCACTGATGATTGGTATAGGCTCTCCGAAACATGTCGCGCGTAGTGACTTGACTACATACACGTGAGTTTAACCCGAGGGGCCGCACATAGTGTGCCACTAAGAGGGATAGACATAGTCACTTACTACTAAGACGAAAGTGCCACACAGGCACTTAGTGACGTATTCAACGCATTTGTCTGGCACTTACATTTAGCATCTAATGCACACACACACAAAAAATAGTGGCACAGTGATAAGGACGGACGTTTATCGTTCCTTTTCACTTCCACTAGTAAAAAGTTTCATAAGACCATCCCTTTCGTTCTTGCTATTATTATAACGTTGTCAAATCCATATTAATCCTACATTCATGGTTTAACCGTTTAATTCGAGGGGCCGCACATAGTGTGCCACTAAGAGGGATAGACATAGTCATTTACTACTAAGAAGATACTTGTGTGTGTGGCACTTAGTGACGTATTCAAACGCATTTTTCTGGCACTTACATTTACCATCTAATGCACACACACACAAAAAATAGTGGCACAGTGATAAGGACGGACGATTATCGTTCCTTTTCACTTCCACTAGTAAAAAGTTTCATAAGACCATCCCTTTCGTTCTTGCTATTATTATAACGTTGTCAAATCCATATTAATCCTACATTCATGGTTTAATTATATTGATGGCTGTACCTATTTCGCGTCGAGTAACGTCAAGACTGCATAATGTGTTTGCTTATCACAAGTGATCAAGATGATCAAAATTATCTTTTTACTACATATGTATATTTGTATGTGTCATTCTCTAAGAAACGCGCCTCTAGTTTACATTTTTTTGTTTTTCTTAGTATTGTTTACTTTTATTTAATTATTATTTAATTAATTCATATGATTATAAGTGTTTTATTGGTGTCAACTTGAGCAACCGATTTTTATTATGAGCAATATTTTATGGAGTTATTTTAAACTTTTGTGGAAAAGTACGACCTATGACCAAAACACGATTCTTTGTAAAAATAAAAGGTTTTTCTCACGATAATGTCAAAAAAAAAAAAGTAATTTCACAGTAATGCCAGGAAACGCTGAATAATCCCGATTTTTTTGGAAAAACAACTTTAATCACATCATTAAGAATCACCTTTCAGAGTTATTCGATGTTTTCATTATATTCGGAATCACGGGAATACACTTTATAATACCTACACATTCCACAAAAAATATATATCACGGGCTCTTGATTATGTGCAAGGGCCAGTCAAGTGCAAAAATATGTATCGGAAGAATACTCTTATAAATATGATACGACGTTCATATTCCACACATTTAAAGTGCACTAGGACATCTTTTTGAGCATTTTTATATATAGGTACCTAATTTTGCCTTTGACTGGCCATTGCCAAACATTTTTATTGCAAGTTGCAATTTAGTATTATGTTTTTCTACATTATTAATTATAATTTCAAGTTTTCTATAAAATATTGTAATGTTAAGTTTATTTTCTAGTTGTTAGTATTTTGATGATACCTCTACTAAATACAGAGGCAAAATGACGTGTAGTTGATATGTATAATTTATATTGTATTTGTGCCAGTTGATGTGAATAAAGAATCCTGCATATTTTGTTTTAAGTTAGCAGTATGACTGCACATTTTACGAAATAATAATTGTGATCGTATATGCATTTATAGATATAAATGTGTTGATACTTCTTTATTAATTCTAGCGTTTTGTTGCCGCTATTTATAGACAGTAGTGCATAACTAGAAGTGACCTAGATCATCATAATAAACTGTATTTTGAAAATACTTTTCCGTGTTTCATTAACAAATTACGTTTAGTACAGTCTAATTCATAAAATCGTCGGCTGACAAGCAAAACTCACTATAAAAACTGTCACTACTCTTAGCAACCTCTTATGTCAGTATTAAGTCAGAACTGAAATACGAGCTTTATTTCAAGTAGGTATTTGTTACTTAGTGAGTTTTGCTTGTCAACCGACGAAATATATATCACGTATACTCTACAGTCAACCAAGATCCAAAGTTGAAGAGGTCCTTTAGGGTAAATGTTGCAAGAAAATGATAAGTAGAAAGAGGAGTAGGTACTCCTCTTTCTACTTATCATTTTCTTTCATGCCTAAACAGGTCCCAACAACTACCGAACTTAGACTTACGACTTACTTAACTTTTATGTTCAGGCAAGACTTTTATTATTATTCTCTTTATTTATACTTCTTCTTAGGTCAGGTCATTTTACAATATGGTTATAAAAATAAAATACAATAAAACATACAAAACATATAAACATACTATAAAAAAACCTAACCTAGAGTGCCGCCGGCAACGGGGCGGGCCCAAGCTGCCGGTGGTTAGGGCTACAGGGAGAGGAACCGCCGGACTATGCGCGCCGTGTCCAGGATTACTGCCCTCTGCATCTGACCCTCCTTTTATTATTATTATTATTTAAAGATCACCAACGGATAAGACATCTAGAAATGAAATAAATTTACAGGAAGCAAATTTCAAAAATCATGCACAGATGCTTAGCCTATATAGCCTATTATAGGTGACCAACTGACCACGACTCTCAGAAATAAATAATTTAATAACGTGACGAACGTGACGAATAAAGAATGGGTGACGAAAGCAGAATCGGACAAATTTAGGAACGTGACGAAAAACGAATGAGACTACCCAAGAGTATACCAAAAAATGTTGGGGCATGAATGTATTTACAATTATTATTTCCTTCTATTTCGTTGGCTTTAAGATGAAATTGTATTTATATTTATGCTCCTAACGGTACATGTCCACGGGCAATACTGGCCAAAGCTGCGGGTCATACTTGAGAAAAGTATGACCCTGCGGCCTTAGCATATCTGCCACATCTTGTGTTTGAAAGCAACTTGCAGCTGCCAGTCTCTTTTCGATTGTATTAAATAAAAAGAGACGTGCTAATAAAATCATGGATATCTAAAAGTTTAAAATGCCATTTCACAGAATCAAAAGCTAAATTTGGACCGCTCATAAAATTGACGCTGTCACGTCATCCAACTGTCAAAATTGTCAAATTCAAGTTCAAGTTTTCGGTGAAGGTGAAAGCTGTGTTTGCGTCTGTTTAAAACCTAATTAATTGTGAGATTATTTGAATGAAAAGAAACAATTTTTATTTTATGTACAAACAGGTATCAATACTCTAACATTATAAGCATGCAATAAACTGTTCACTGTGATGACTTCTTTGCGTAAACATCTCGCTGTTCAAATAGGGACAGACGAGAGCAAACGCTGTGATCTTTGGTAAGACGCAAAACTTAAATAAAATGTACGAATGTTTATTTGAAAATGCTATGTGCTTATTATTTTGTTTGTAACAAGTGAGAAAGCGGTTGGTAGTGTGCGATTCGCCTGCGGTCACTCTGGTTGCGGTGACTGCGTGGCTGGCGGCCAGTGCCGGACTTGTGCACCATTCATGGACCCCGAATCCGATCGACCTCGATTGAATAGCCCCCGTACTGAAGCAGCCAAAACCTCAGAACTGCCTACACCTCTTACTTTACAAATTGCTGGTAAGTAGATATTACAAGATATTAAATATATTTACAAATGAAAAGTATTTCTATGGATGTGTTCATAATGGTAGCTTTCTTATTTTCAGAGTACCAGAGGCAGAGGTTATCCGAAAAACTAAAATTAGAAAAAGAATTGTTTCCAGAATGTATTCAAGCTCCTGCTAAGTACTTCAATAAGAGGAAGAGCTTGAATGTGTCTAAGAGGGGCAAAGAAAATAGACATACTATTTTTCCTGGGGAAGATACATCATCTCCAATGGAGTTCACGATGAACAAATCACGTACATATGTCCAAGAATGGTTGAATAAACAATCAAACACTTCCTGTGGCCCTCAGCCTCGTTCACCTTTCTCTGACCTTAAAGTAAATACTCCTCACAAACAGACACATTCCACTCCTCTAAAAGACAAACAAAAAGAAAATGTTCCAAAATTGGGAATCAGGCAATCAAATAGAAAAAGACCGAGATTAAAACAGACATCTTCCACTCAAAGTACTACAAGTCTTGAAAACTTTTTAAAACCGGTCGAAAAAGCTGAAGCTAAGAAAGCTTGGGGTGCTAAAAGATTGAAACAAGAATTTGATGACACCAAGCAAGTAGAATCCACAGTGGAGGATGAACCTCAAAACAATGAGAATGTTATAGAATGTTATACTATAGAAGACACACCAGACCAGGTTGTAGATAAAGATAAATTGGCTCTTTTAGAAGTACAGAAAGCCAGTCTTAAAGAATCTGTGCAAATAATAGAAGACACTGAAGAAAATTCTCCCCATGCAGACAAAATGTCTAATGTGCCATTTTTGAAAAAGAGTTTCCTTTTTGAAAACTGTACCCAATGTACTAAAGGAAACACAAGCACTTTAATTGGTACTGAAAACAATTCACAGAAGGATACACCATCAAAGGCTAATGATGTATCAATTACTGTAGAAAATAAAAGTTTCATTGCTACTATAAGTATAGTTGATTGTAATCCTGGTAAGAAACAATCCACAGCTGTTCAAACAGTAGAAGACCCTTTCTTTGGGTTTGAACAGTCATCGGAAGATGAATCGGCATCAATTATTTCTAAGATGAAAGAATATATTGAAGGTGCAGATTTAGTAACAGGTGCAGTGCAAGAGACTGACTCCCAAAAGACTTATTGTTCTGATGTGGATTTGGAAGAAGATAATAAGGCTGATGCAAACAAGGAGAATAGCATGGCCATATTTGGCCATACCAGTGAACAGTAAGTTGCTTCAGAAAATTTATAGAGTTCAAATTTTCTTACTAGCCATTCACATGCTTTCATTTTTGCAATAGACTGTATTTCTATGTAAAATAAGAGTGATGACATGTAGCAAAAGCTACATGAAGCATCAAGCATGTCAGTAGCTAGGAAACTTGTAAAATGCTAAACATTAGCTAGATTACATTGATTCAAACTAAAGCTGAGCTTACACCAACAAGACTGCTGGAAGTTTTGAAACAAAGTTATCAATGTCAACAATGTATTAAAGTGCTGAAGGTTTGTTAAGAACTTTGAACCTTGTATGTTGTTGCCGCTGCTTGGTGAAACCCGATAAGTCAAATGAACTATTCATTGAAATGACAATCTCACATAAGTGTCATATAGTTCATATTTCAAAAACCGGCTTGCTTGGCTCATCGGGTTTCACCAAGCATCATTATACAAGAAATTGATGCAGATATGGGCCACTCACTCTTAGCCATAGTTGTGACTCAAAACTTGCAAGCATAAACTCAATTTTCATAATAATTTCAAAATAGGGACTTAATATTTTTTTTGTTTCAGGGAATTTGGTGTCTTACATGCGTTGGATGGAGCTGGTTTCCAAAACAAGAGGCCCCAGCGACGCCGCGGCGCAACCCCGGACAGCAACAACTCCTCTGACAAGGAGAACTGTGATCCCAACAAGAAGAAACGACAGGAGAAAAAGAAGAAAAATAAGAAATAATCATCAAAGGCCAGGCCATATTAATTAATGTTTTATTATAAATAATTAGAAATAAAGATTTTATTTTATTATATGAGTTTTATGTTTTTATTTCTGGTCTAATTCAATAACCAAGTGAAAGTTTTTTGTAAATGCTTTGACAGCCTCCGGAATTTAGTTGGGTTTATCACAAATATTCATTCCTTTCATTTCTTGGTCATGGTTGTTTTCTATGTATTTAAATATCTATAAGGCCCGTCTCTCACGAGGCGACTCAAGCGATTTGTGACCCGTGACACGTGTGACCCGTATCCTACGCTACGCGTCGCTTGTGAGATGCTTGTGAGTACCCGCCATATTGATTCACGACTTTGCGCACACGATGATATTTTTTTATTTGTCATAATTTTGCGAAGATTTAGAAATCGCTTAGGAAGTTTGTGAATATTATTTTTAAATTAAAACGCCTTTTTTTGTGAATTTGAATGAACTACAATTTTTCGAAAGAAAACGCATTTGTTTCATACATTTGATGTGCTTAAGGAATCCTGAGTAAGAAAATAAATAAAACCAGCGCATTAAATAATATTAATGTATTTTTGCCAATTGAACTATGGTGGTGGAATACTCGGTTACGAGTAGATCACCACTTCCACCCGCCGCCGCCGCCGCCGAGAGACCACCCACCGCCGCCGCCGCCGGATTTCCAGCCGCCGCCGCCGCCGGACCAGCCGCCGCCGCCGCCGCCGCTTCTCCAGCCGCCACCGCCGCCGCCGCTTCGCCAACCGCCGCCTGTTAGATTAATTTACGTTTGTATCGAATAGGCCGCCCAATACTCTACCATCTGAGTCTGTCACTTCAATGTATGTGTAATTCGAGTGACAGAGACGAATGGTGGAGGATGGAGATGCTCGAAATTTACGATTTTCTATGTTCTCGACAGGTTCTCACTATAATAGTCTATAGTAAACTGTAGGAAATTACGAAATATTTACTTCCCTTAGACGAAAAAGTCGGGAAATTTTAAACTTAACTACAAGTATTGCAATTGGTGGAAAAGGTTGCCCCCCATAGAACATTTTAATTAGGTAGTAACATTTATGTCAATAAAGCGTTATATTATATGTATAACATTCTTGACTAACTAATATTATATTAGTGTCAAGACTAGGCAATAACTATGACCACTCACATACCTTATTACAATGCGCATAGTATTTTACGATGACTCACAGTAGAACGTTCCCTGCCGAGTCAACTGAATGTTGTATGTTGTAAGTGTTGTAATTAATGTGAGTCATTTTTTAAAGGGTCCTTTTTAAAGCTCGGAACATGAAAACTTTGCCGTTACGATTAAATATCAATTTTATTGTGCACAAAACAATAACAATACTATGAAGTACGTTGTTTAAATGTGATAATGTTCTCAAATTGACTCGCTAAACATAAAATAATACTAAAACTTATTGAGAGTCCATAAACAACAATAAGATGACCGAGCTAAACAAGGCCTTGAAACGGAATTGTAAAACTTATATTAATTGTAAATATGTTCTGTATTGGGAGTAATTCGCGGTTGCGACACCACGGGCGAGCGAGTGGATGACCCGGCCTTTGGCGGACAACGTTCTCTAACGTAAATACTCATTATGTGTCTACAGTAAATACCCATCCGGTGTTTATACCTTTGGGCTGAATTAAGCGTAGGTCTTCGTTTTACCTTGGTCAGTGATGCGTTCTTACTTCGGTTGTCAGTTGTCTGTCTCATAGGTAGCTACTTTGTATCTAAATCTCTAAGTACTGTGTATTCGTTCGCTGACCACCGAAAAAAATTAACATGAAATAATTGGCCATTTCTAGTCTAACGGTGGTTACCATGATGTACTAAAGCGGTTTAGATTAGGTCGAGAGAAAGGGAAAAGGCTATACGAGTCGTATATCACTGTCCCTTTCCCTCAACCTAAACTGAATTATTAGTACGTCATGGTATCCCCACAGGGCCGGATCTAGAGGGGGAGGGGGGGGGGGGGGACAACCGGGGCTACAGCCCCGGGGGCCGCCACGAATGAAGGGTCCCCACAATAGAATTTTTTTTCAAATTCCAAGTTTCCGTGAACTAGATTTCAGCGAAAAATCAACGATTTTTCGGCGAAAAAAAGCTCGGAAGATTCCGTTCGTTAACGCTATTTAAATTCATATAATTCTCGTTTCCGATTATATTTCCGAAATTGGATAATTAGTTGTTGGATGTCATATACAGTGAGTTTCTTGCCTAGCCCCCCCCACCCCCAGCAGTCTCACGTGTATTTTTCTCATTCAACTTTTCACGTTCGCTAGCCGAAATTCACAATATTTCTTAGTTTGTTCATTGTAGAAAAAATACACGTGAGGTCTCCTTGTACCCCCCCCCCCCCCCCCCCTCCCCTAGCGTGATATTTCGTGATGTTTTCTTGGACCCCCTCCCCCCCCTATAGGACCCCGCGTGATTTATGCACCAGCCCTAACATGAGAAATGGTTTTCTTAAATTTGACTAACTTCTGCTGTTCAGATTTTTTTCATCCATTACAATAAAATTGTCTACGCATGAAATCACGTCGATCTGCGTCAAAAAATTTTTTTATCAATATTATTTATTTTTTGGTACAACTCGCACTTGACCAAAAT
>JALPQI010005839.1:0-61124 GCA_025490895.1 Thaumatotibia leucotreta | reverse complement strand
ACCTTGCTATTAGTGTTGCTCTTCAGCCGCACCACATCGTCTGACTAAGCTCGATTTTTAGTGGCGATGTGGGTACCTATCATGTACCTAATTACTACTATAATGTATTTTTAAATACATTTATTCCACTTATGCAGAATGAAATCTGGACAAAGTTAAAATGTTATATTAAATAAATAATAACATTATGTATTTTATGTAAACATTCTCGTCTATTAATATCGATTTTAACAAGGAAAAACTTGAATATAAAGTGTATAACCTTAGTTTTATGGTACTTTATCCATTGATGTCGAAAAAAACAGATGTTTGCATTATCTTTCTTGCCTCTAATTTTATCTTCTGTAGGAGTTTTTTTTTAATTGTCCATTGGACTATAGGTACTGTGACAATAATAGTTACTTTGCTAAAAATGTTTAATTGAAGTTACCAATAACTAGTTCACCGAGACATCCGTTACTGCAAAAGCAGTGTTTTTTTACATTTTTCGACCTAATGACGAAGTCACATTTTCATAGATGGTTATTTTTATTTTCGGTGTTGGTAGGCTTGTTCTTTTTTTTTAGTAACGCGATGTCCATCCTTTAAGGATTTTTTTATCAATTTTATTGCTATATTTTTATTGTTAGATGTCTTTCTGAACTCTCTGTTCGATTTTGTGATTCGGTTTAACGTAATTTCCTTTATTCGAGTTCTAAAAATTGGCTGTAGCTAAAATGTTACATTACACTATGGTTTCTAATATATTGGAAAAACTAATACTGGAAAGAAAAAGAATCCTAAATTATTATAAAACAGTGTTTCAGGTCTTGCCTACTTCTAAAAATTTTGAATTATCGTCGATTTTGGTCATAGCAAGTGCGTCCTGTGGAAAATATATTATATTATGCAGTTTTGCGACATTGTTCTACTTAATGGACCATGATTTCTAAAGAAAGATGCCAAAACACACAAAACTTTCCAAATTAATTAACAAATGTATCCAAATTAATTTAGCATTGAGATACACTTTCAATTTCATTTTGTTTTTTTTTACTTCGACAAAATCTGTCCAGCTTTCATTCCGCATAGGTTACTTCATGTTTTATTAATCCCTGCTATTATTATAAAAGTTATAATTTGATTCTGTTTACTAAATAAATGAAACACAAGTACCCAGTGGTGTTTTTTCTGTTTCTGGACCGATTAGCAACGTAAGCATAAGTGTGCACTTATGGTTTTTTTTTCTTAGACCTCATAAGACAAAACTAACGGAAAAAACATAAGTGAGCACTTGTGTTATTTCATCTTAGTAATTCTATTATGTTACTACTTACTTTACGACGTAAAAACAGTTTTTTCTAAATAGCTAATTTAAATAAATATAAAATCGAATACTATGCAATGCATAAAATATTTACAATATTGTTTTATTCATAAACAAAAGTTTCCACCTTATATTTCGAATTTAACTTATATTGGCTGAGGTGCAAAGTTTTTTGGCTTTTTCTCGAAACTAACTTTTTGGCATTTATGGTTTTTTTCGTTAAGACGGCAGAATACGTTTGTGATTTCTCTTAATATATTTTTGTCCATAGCACATTTATGTAAATTTATAGATTTGTACAAGTTGCTACAGTAATAAATCAGGCATCGCGGGTTGTCGCATGATGGATGGGCGGCTGCAAAAATACCGGCGGTCCAGTGAATAGTCAAGTCACTGCTATATGTCACTGCCATGGATTTTCTTCATCTACATGAGCGCGGACGAATAAAGTTTTGAATGAACCAGTGTACGAACGACGACACAGTTTACTGACAAATCATGGACTTATGTACAATGAAAATAAGGGTCAGGAATTTCAGCTGTGTTGGCGTGTGTGCTTGGGAACCGAAACTACGTGTAATCTAGAAGATAAATAAATAAGAATAAAAAACTTAAAAACACGCTTGTTTCGTAATTCTCACAGCAAACCCTTTCATTTTGATACCCAAATCATGGAGGTGAATTTGAAACAGCCAGGCCGCCATCTTGAGGAGGCCGCCATATTGGATTTGTAATGACGTTTCTCAGAACTCAGCTTGTGCAAAATTTCATCCTAATTGAAGACCGGCAAATGGAGTTACAAGTTTAGTCAAGCTAAAGAAAGCGTGTTAAAAAGCAGACTTTTCAGTGATAACCAGAAATCGGACAAATGTGCGTCATTGTTCGCAATAATAGGGACATGACTCCAAAATTGATTAAATAATTAATAATTTAATGATTGTCAAAAAATTACCTATTTGACACCTGTAGCTATGAAAAACCTTTGTAAATAATCATTTTAAATCTTCCACATACAATTATAAGAAATTATTCGTTTAGTTATTCATTTATTCAACTTTGTAGTCATATCCATATTGCGAACAATGACGCACATTTTGTCAGAACTCTGATGATAACGCGTGACATATTTTAAAAAGCCTAGGTCTCCATTTTAAAGCACTAAACCCGACGACGTTGAGCAAGGACTGCTCCGCGCAGACTAGTGTATTTTTTATACTAGAGCCGTTAATTCGTCTGCAATCGGTTCGCGATTGGAATTGCATCTAACCCATAAGTCACTTCCGGAGGTCCCTGTGAGGACAAAAACTTGGATTGTGACCGTTTCGGCCTCGACAGCTGACTTCATGTTATTGAAAAGTTTTATGGACTATTCGAAGATTGACTTGAAGATTGTAACTATGTGAGGAAAACTTTTTTATTGACTGTCTCGGGCTGACTGAAAATTTAATAAAATGCTACACTATTGAAAAGTGTAATCGATCGATCGACAGCTCCGCTATTCTCTTATTCACACATTCGACGCTGCGTTCGTCAACGAGCTCGACGTCGAGACAGCCTTGTCTAAAATCCTAGCTGTTTTATTTGACATTAGGAATCGAGGCTGTGAGCGAGGTTGTGGGCGAGTTTGTCGCTGTTTTTTGGTTAGAGAATACGAAGTTCGTACATTAAACGTCAAACTCTCGACGCAGTGTAGTTCCAGCTCACGCCGCATTCGTCGCCGAGCACTAGTGTCGTTTAAAGTACATTAGTGAATACCATTTTTAAGCTCGACGCTGCCGCAGCGCTGACACAGCGCTGACAGCAAGGCGGTTTCCTTAGTGAATAACACTGCTGTACACGCCGCGCTTGCGAGTCGCCTGGCGTGAACACGGGCTTAGTGCTTGATAACAGAGACCTAAGCTATCCGAAACATGTCGCGCGTAGTGACTAAATTTACGTGAGTTAAACCGTTTAGTTATGTTTATAGTATAATCACAATAAAGTATTGTTAGCGAAAAGCATAATAATATGCGTTTCATTGATAGTACCTACGCTTATTAGCATATTTTTATTAGTACCTAGGTATATAGTTAATGATAATAAATTAGTAATTTAATAACTTTCATCACGAGCGAAAACAACCAGCTAAATATATCAGTAACCTAAGAGCGAGATGTTTGTGTTGAGTTCCTAAATTACTTTACCCACGTCGTTCGGCAGAAGTGTCAACACTAAACTAGTTATATAACTCGATTTTCAGTATACACACACGCCTAATGATGTGCGATTATTGGGAATACCGCCGAGCTCAGAAAATGGCCAACCGTTAATATTGCCGAATTACTCTATCGGTATTCGTCAGCGTGATGAACGTGATAGACTGCATCACGGATCGATACGGCTACTGTTAACTCCGTAAGTTCTCGTGTACACAATTAGAAAAAAACGGATATGCAATTTATACGAAGAAAAAGTTCTAAATTAAAAAAAAACTATTGTCACTGGTCCTCATGAAAAAGTATAGGTTTTTGACAATTAACTATAGGCTAGCTGCAAAAGACTTTCAAAAATGTTTCCGTGTACTTCCGTCCACTTCAAAGCACATTTTACATGCCAGCTCACGGCGTATTCAGACAATCTGTATTTTAACTTCCTACCTACTTAAAGTTCGTTACTATTTTGTTACTAGCAATTAAACTGGATTTTTGGTACACATTGTACCACATTTTAAATATATAAAAATATTAGTAGGCCGCCGGTGCCCACTAAAATCTGACACAAAATTCTATTACCGTGTCCGTTGTAATCTTGGCTAGCTTTGAACATAGCTTAAATTGCCGGCAATATTGCCAAAGGCAGTATTTCGAGCACCATAAAGCGCATCACTATTTACATTATAGGATAAACTGAGCTGATAACCCATAAATTGATCCTATAAATTCGGGTGAAGTTAAATCGAGTGCGGCAGGGTCACCGAAGTCGCAGGGTTTGCGTTGGCGTTACATCGTCAATCTCAAATTAGATACAACAGAATTTCGACAAGTTGATGAAGAACTTTAGATTCTGCCTAAAAGGTTGTTTGTTGTTGTGTGTTGTGGTAAAAGGCTATCAACATGAATTATTGAACTGTAAATTTATTCATAATCGAGTCATTTTTTTACTTTTGTTGAAAATGTTGAAATGCGTCTTTTTAGAAGTACCTAAGTAATCTTTATAGTTGGTTCTTGCTCAACATCAAAATTATGTTATATAAAAATCCATGGGATTTAAATAAAATAAATAAATACAAATCGTAGAACACTCTTACACACATCGGCCTAGCATCGCGGTAAGCTCAAATTAAGGCTTGTGGTGTGGGTACCAAGCGATGATATAATATATGTAATAGATGAAAATGAGATACAAATACATACGAACACAGCTATTTAGACCACAACAACAAGGAACAAATATCTGTAATAATGAATATGAATAAGTACATAAAAAGAATGCAATGTCTTCGTCGGATGTCCAAGCTACGGAGGCTGACAAAATGTTTTCCTAAATACTTTTTCTTAATCATAATACTCCACTAACACTATTATAAATTGTATAAGTACGTAGAACTTTATCTTTCTTTCTAAGTTGACAACGAAAAATTTCTATCCATTTTGTTAAAAATATTGAGCCCATTTTGAACGCTGGTAATAAATTTCTTAACCCCACATGAAGCCTGTCAAATCTATCTGCTAAGCTTACCTGCAAATATTCTCCTGTTGCCAAATACAATTTGGATGTGGTAGAAAAATGAGCTCTGAATCTAAAGAAATAAATATAAGTTGTCGTAAAAGACGAAAGTTATAGAAGTAGCTATCTATAATAAGAAAGATTAATGCACATCATCTCCGCTGGCTTGGCCAACCCGAAAGAATGGGTGAGGATCGGGCAGCCAAAAGAGCTTACATCGGAAGACCAGCTGGTCATCCTAAATATTGTTGGGCGGATTGAGTGGAGTCGGACCTCCGTGAACTCGGCATTGGCGAAGGCTGACGTGGTATAGCCCTGCTGTAAATGGTATCGGGGGCTACCATGACCAAGAGGTCATTCAGTTTAGGATCGGCTTGTAAATTTTTGACAGTTATTACACATCACGACTCAGTTTAGGTCCTAAAGTAAATCGCATTACTAGATTGTGGTAGCCCAGCTGCTTGCGTGTTGGAAACTAAGGCCCATTTTGGCTTATCGCGCCAAGTAGGTAAGTAAGTAAATGTATATCAATCTTGCACAAATAGACTTGCAGAAATAGGGTGTTTTTTACACTAAGCAACAACATAAATAATAAATAGGTACATGTAGATAATTGATAGCATCAAGAAACAAATATTATTGAGACAAATATACCTACATATTTTAAAGACAAACGGGTCTTAATCGCGTAAACTTACGTTTAATTATATCCTGACGTTTCGGGCATGACGTTACACCCGTGGTCGCAGGCAGACTGGCGAGAGAATGTATCAACAGTTCAACACCTTCGAGCTGCGCGGGTTTTTTGAACTACCCGCACTTGATCTTGATTATTCACTTCTAGGCTAGGGTTGTCACTAGGCCTACACACAACACTCACAACATCCAATGGCTTTAAAATGGATGTTTCACCACGCTTACATTTTCGTCAGGATATAATTAAACGTAAGTTTACGCGATTAAGACCCGTTTGTCTTTAAAATATGAGTGATAATCGTGAAAGTTTAAATCAATATAAATATACCTACAATGAAAGCCCATGGCGAGATTAAGGGTGCGGCTCCACTGATGCGGAGCAGAGCGGAGCTGTGCAAAATTTACCAATTACATTCGTCACATTCGAAACACTGTGATGCGGTCTCATTGGCCGAGCTCCCACAGCTCCGCTCTGCTCCGCGTCAGTAGAGCAGCACCCTTAATCCGGAACCGTTGCCACGAACTGCCGCAGTCTAGGTATGTAAAGAATCAGTCATTTTAGGAGCATTACCGCAATCATCGTCAGTTGTAATATGAATTAATGTAACCACCAAATGACGATTTTTCAGGAGGGCCCGAAAACGAATTTGACATTTATAAATTATGTTGTACTTTTTAGTTAATTATCCTATTGAAATGATGTTTATCTTGTTTGTTTTATTTTTGAGAGGTCTATTTGACGCACAGTTACTAACTGCGACCACAGTTGTAGTTCAGGAAATGGCTGGTGCTTCCGTTAAATATTTAAAAAAAAATTGGAGTTACGTTAATAATTAAATGAAAATCATCAAAAGTGGATTTCGTAATTTAATGTAACTCACAAATTGAAACCAAATTGCTTATAAGCCATACAATACAAATGGCGCTTACAGCATTGACATTTATAAAAATATGGTTAGTACATTAGGAAGGACATGTTTTGTACTTATACATTCGTACTTACGTTAAAATATTGTCTATGATTTTTTGAAACCGTTACATACGTTAATAAAATACGTAGAAACCTAATAAAATGGCAAAGTTTTTGTTAACGTATTCGACATTTTTTTCTGAATGTCAAAATGTTAAATACACCGTTCGATAGAGCAGGAAATTTGCAATCGAACTGTATAATTAACTCAATTTCGTCATTTTGGTGGTTACATTAATTCATATTACTACCGACGATATGTTCCGTTACCGTTTCCTGTTCGACTTCAATACGTCATTAGCACAAATGAATATGGACGCCGCAGAGATCCATTCCGTTTGTATCAAAGGGACTAAATTTGCTGCGCGATCATTTTCATTCAAAGTGCTCGTATCGAAAGTACTGTGCACAGTTCAGACAGACATCTACACATTTTTATTCACATTTCATTTGGTTATAGGCGACCACTTAATGAATACCTTCTTTGTCAAAATAAGTCTTCTTCTCAAAGTGCGTTTGTTTATTTTTTCTAGATTTTTAAATAATTTAAAATCATGGTAAAATGATTTGTAAATAATTTAAGGCCTCTAAACCTATAGTAGTATGCTGCAGACATAATTACATAGGTACATATATTAAGTACCTTCGTATAATGAGAAACATTACAAAAGGAGTGTACATTAATGAAACGATTGAAGCAAAACTAATAATTTTGTAGAAAGTTGCAGGCACAAAGTACCTTATTTATTTTATTTATTTATTTATTTTAAACTTTATTGCACATAAAAATATACAATTGGCGGACTTAATGCCTTAAGGCATTCTCTACCAGTCAACCATAGGGCCAAACGGAGAAAAACAAAGTGGGTGCATTGAAACTAATAAAATGAAAATACAATTTGGATACTAATACTAGAATAAATAACTACAACATATAACTACAATATATAAATACAATATATACATACATATATACATACATATATACACAATATATTGCACGTGCGTTTAGGGTTACCAACTAATTCTATGTCTGTTCTAGAAGATGTTTTTAAAGCATTCTTTTGAAAGCCTGCTTGCTTGGGGCTTGTCTGATTGCCAAGGGGAGCGCATTCCAGAGACGGATAGCTTGTACAGTGAAGGATGAAGAGAGAAAACCGCTATGGTGAGGAAAAACTAAAAGTTTAAGGGAGCGGGAGGAACGAAGTTCACAACCCGGGCGAGAGGAAACAAAGCTAAAATTACATTTGAGGTAACTGGGAGCAGATGGATCGAAAAGTATGGAGAAAAGCAAACAAAGAATTCTGAGAGCCCGACGCTGTCGGATAGGAAGCCAGGAAAGTTGACGGCGATAGTAAGAAATATGGTCAAATTTGCGCAAACCGAAGATGAACCGTATGCCATTATTGATTAGGCGGTCAAGCTTGTCAAGAAAACACTGGGAAATGTTGGTTGTGCACACATCAGCATAGTCAATGAGTGGTAGAATTAACGCCTGCACAAGTAGTTTTTTTGTAGAGACCGGGAGGAAGTTTTTATATGGGTACAATGTCCGCAAAGTGCCAGTGACCTTTCGACTCACCTCCGAGAGCTGAGCATCCCAACATAAATTCTTGTCAAGCATGATACCCAAGTCTTTCACCCTATCTGAGACTGGAATGGCTGATCCATCGTACATGATTGGCGTTAAAGACGCGTTCTTCAACTTTAAGTGTTGTCGCGTGCTTCCAACTATGATAGCCTGACATTTCGCATGATTAACGGCTATACCGAAGTTGTTAGACCAGTCACAGATATGGTTGGTCCTGATTGATGGTTGCTATGGTAGTATTGATATCCGTTACTTCCGCTTGAGTATATAGTTGCAAATCATCAGCATACAGATGGTGAGAGCACTTGATTCCAGGCGTGATCAGATTGACGAACAGTGAAAATAGAAGAGGTGAGAGAATACCACCCTGCGGTACACCAGTATCCAGTTCCTGCCAATCCGAAGTGCTTTGTCCGACACGTACAGCCTGGACACGGTTTGATAAGTACGAGGCAAACCACGCAGTCGCAGCCGGGGAGACATTAAAATGAGTGAGTATGGCGAGGAGAAGGTCGTGATCTACAGCATTAAACGCATTGGAAAAGTCAATGAGCACCAACACTGTAACTTTTGAGGAATCCATGCCAATCCTAATGTCCTCGGATACTTTAAGAAGTGCAGTGCTGGTACTGTGTCCCGCTCGAAATCCTGACTGGAAGGTAGACAGCAGAGAGTTAGATGAGATAAATTTGGAAAACTGATTGAGGACTGAAGCCTCGAGAATTTTGGAAAAAAATGGAAGAATCGAAATGGGTCTGAAGTTATTGAGACAGCTGGGGTTAGACGTTTTGGGAAGTGGGATAACATACGCTTTGCGCCAGGAGGAAGGGAAAACCCCAGATTTTAGGGAAAAAATAATGATGTGGGCAAGCGTGGGCAATATACTCTCAATAATGAACATCACCATAACCCGTCCAATGTCATCACAGCCCACAGCCTTGGACTTGATAGAAGCTATAGTCTTACGAATCTCCTCGACTGTGACCGGAGTAAGAACAAATGGCAAAACATTGGGGGACGGAAGTGAAGCTATATGCAAGATGGTATTCGATTTTAATTGAGAATTTAACATTGAAGTCTTAGAGAAGTGGGCATTAATATGATTTAGAGAAATAGTAGTGGAATCGAAATTGGCCTTAGTCTTACTCACGCCAAGGGACTTCAAAAATTGCCACGTATCCGCAACAGAGCTATTTAATATGTTGTCATGTATATAACGGCGCTTAGCGGCTCTCACCATTTGATTGCATCGATTTCTGGCTACTTTAAAGAGACGCCAGTTATCATCACACCGATCACGTTTGTATTTGCTGAACGCCTTGTTGCGTCTCGCCATCGCCACTCTAACACCCCTGGTGATCCAGGGAGCTGGAGGTCGCCTCAAACGGACCTCGCGTACCGGCGCATGCGCATCGAACAATTGGAGAATTATTTTATGAAAGGCCGAAACTTTTTCGTCTATCGTCGATGCAACATAAACAGGCGCCCAGTCCGTAGTGGCGGCATCCAGACCCAATTTTTCGACGTCCAGTCGTGCGTAATTGCGAAGACGTACAACTGTAGGCTCCCGCTTGGGAATCTTCAACTTGTACGTGAGATAAATTAGGTCATGCCGAGAAAACCCAGGAGCCAACAGCTGCCCTGCCTTTACAATTCGCTCAGAGGAGGAAGTGAGCATAAGGTCCAACAATGTATCCGGTGAGTCCGCATTACGATGGGTAGCTTCAAGAGGCAATATGGAAAAGTCACTGTCCTGTACAATTGACTTGAGATTACGTGATCTAATGGAGTCCTTCAGAAGATCTGTATTGAAATCCCCCATTATTATGTGATGTACACACTCCGAACCTATTGAAGATAGTAAGTTCTCCAGAGTGGCAAAATAATCCACGGCTGGAGGGCAGTAGACAACACCAACAAAAACATTGACTCCGTGCACCTTGGCCTCTATAATTAGGTACTCCATAGACTCGGAGTACAAGGATGGAGAGGAGTCAATAATTTTGAAGGGTATATCCGACCGCAAGTAAATGGCAACACCCCCACCACCCTTGCCAGTACGATCATTGCGCAAAAGTACAAAACCAGGCAGACTAACAGAAACTGAAGAAATACTAGGCTTTAGCCAGGTTTCGCTAACAAGTATTGCATGAACATTACAGTCTGTGAACGTTTCCAGGAGATCGGCGTAATGGCTTGGAATACTTTGCGCATTGATATGGCAAATGTTAAAAAAAATCGGATTACCCTGTAATGCGCGTCCAATCGCCACGCCCGAGCGTTTGCGGCTCATCGGACTGCTCAGACAAACAAGACAAGTCACAAGCAGAATAAAAAGAATCATCAGACCCATCACACATGTGCATAAAAATAAAATAATATATATATATATATATATATGACTTAACAAAAATTATGATTAAATATACTTACTAAACTAAAAAAAAAATGCACTAAAATCGTATTTATTTTACCTGTTTTGCCCACCGGTCGACAGCAGCTCACATTAAGAATTTCACGTTATTAAGCCACACAAATAAAAACAAACATGAAGAACTTAAACACAATTAAAAAAAAAAGTAAAAAGAAAAAGGTAACATACGTCATATTATAATCTAAAGATTACGATTATTTGTATTAAGAGAAAAGAATGATATTCATATTTTACGAACAAAAAAAATTAATAAATGACAGATTCGTACGAAAACTCACATGACCATTTCCATAAATTATTATGGTCACGTGACTTAAAGCTTATCATCAGAGTTGGGCCAAAAATTAATCCGATTACTCCTTCCGATTAGATTTGTATGTGTACTTTGCAAGCTAGATTACAAACTACACATACAAATGTAATTTATAGAATGTATACGATTGCAGAATGGCATCTTGGCTAGGCCTGCACTCCTGCTATACTATTCTCTTATTCACACATTCGACGCTGCGTTCATCAATGAGCTCGACGACGAGACAGCCTTCACTTCGACGTCCAGCGCAGCGCTGCAAAAAACGGTATTCCCTAACGTAGAACTGCTATGCTATTCTCTTATTGACACATTCGACGCTGCGTTCGTCAACGAGCTCGATGTCGAGACAGCCTTGTCTAAAATCCTAGCTGTTTGATTTGACATTAGGAATCGAGGCTGTGAGCGAGCTTGTGGGCGAGTTCGTCGCTGTTTTTCGTTAGAGAATACGAAGTTCATACATTAAACGTCAAACTTTCGACGCAATGTAGTTCCAGCTCACGCCGCATTCGTCGCCGAGCACTAGTGTCGTTTAAAGTACATGTTGGGTTTCAAATTTATATTTGTAGTTTTAAGGTATATTTTTCTTCATAATTAAAATGAAGGTACTTGTGAAACGCTGTTCGCCCACCCGCATCTCCTATCCTTTGCTCACGCGCATAAGGCCGTATTTCCGTCTCTCTGGACGGATTTTGTATGGGCAGCCATATTGGCTCACCAGTTCCTAAATCGAGAGCGTCCCGCACGCATCATATATAATGATGATTATTTTTAAATAAGCCTAAATTAGTGTAATGTCAAGTTTTTATGGCAAGTAGCTACTATCGCGCGCGCGCAGTGAAATAAAGTGGTGAGAGACAGTCACAGGCCTGATGACAAGTGCTTTGGAACGAGACGCTCCTGCAGCCCAAGGATTTAAGACCAGGTCAGTGCGCTGAGCATCCTTACTTTCTCTATTTTTTGAGACTCGTTTCACTCGTGCCGCGCCTTTATAAAAACCAAAATATTACAAAAATTATTTCTTCTAGATAACTACCTATACAGTCCAAAATCGATCTACAAAATATTTTCATACCCAAATGGTGTATTAGCCACACCATTTTGTGGTCCTTCGAACCGGATGTGTTCCTTTTTTGTCATTAAATTCCCGATATTAAATACCTACGGTCATTGTGCTTAGCAACTGAGATAGTTCGTCATTACCTATCATATTTTATTTCCCGCATCGGCGGCTATTTCATATTATTTTCGCTCCGCGTTGCTAGTACGGTAAATCGTTGGTTATTTCCAAATATATTTTTAATTTTTTGACAAAAATACCTATACACGTGTTTCATATTTCCTTTGTGCAAATTGCATATTTATTCGCCATATTGAAAATACGCAATTACTTGTTCAAACGCATTCGTGATCTTCCGGGATTGCTCGTAACTGCAGTCATTCCGATCGTTTCGCACCAATACGTTTGCACCGCAGCGCTATTGCTATTCCGCTCGCACGCGCTCTTGATATAGGAACTCAACCGCTAATTTAATTTTAAATATTTTATACCGCGCATATTATACTCGTCGTAAATAATTATATGCGTAACCGCGCTTGCTTAGCTAAATAGTATACCTACACCAGTACACCTACTGATTAATTTACGTATTTATAGATACATAACTATAATTATTTCTCGTATATTTCGGATACAAGTTTTATTAAACGGCATATTCGTTTCCAATTAAAATGGGTCCAAAGAAAGGTAGAAAAGGCAGTGAGGCTTTTGTTAGCGAAGACTATGACACTAATAAAAACCAGCTTGCTTTGTATACAGTTCGCCGCGATGTTATATACAAGCGCGTTGAAAATATCTTGGAACTTGCTTATAAAGCAGAAACCGATCCGTCTCAATATCGAGCATTTCACACGAGTACTTTGAATTTAGATAAAATGCACGATGATTATCAAGCAGTCTTAGAGTCATATAATTTATTGCACCTGCAAATGAACCCCGACAGTGAAGTTGATTACGAGTCGTGGACAACTTTTGAAGAAATGGTTTGTTACATCAAACAAGTTCTGATAGATAACGAAACTAAGGTTCCATCTGAACCGGTTTCTCCTTCTAAACCGAAATGCCGCCTACCTAAATTGGAGTTAGTTTCATTCGATGGTGACTGCAAAAATTGGCCGCTGTTTTATCAGCAGTTTAAAAGTATTATTCACGAAAATGATTCGCTAACTGATAGCGAAAAAGTATACTATTTAGTTGGCAAATTAACTGGCAACGCCGCCAACGTGTGCGCTGGCTTGCCTACGACCGCGGAAAACTATCCAATCATTTGGGATGCATTGATACAGAAGTATGATGACCCGCGCTCGCTAGCTTCGGCTTATCTCAATCAGTTGTTAAGTTTTAAACAATTGACCGCGACGAATGCAACTAGTTTAGATTCGTTTATTAATAAATTCAATTCATCTGTCGAAGCGCTTAAGCAGTTAAAATTAGATGATTTAACCGATTTTATGCTTTTACATTTAGCTCTGCAAAAGTTAGACGCCGACACAATTAAGTTGTTTGAAATTACCTACCGCAAGGAAAAAATACCTACTTATCAACACTTGATTGAATTCGTCAAAGAGCAAAACAAAGTTTTAAGTCGCTCCCCGAATGCATCGAATAGTAAACTGCAGGTTGACAATACCTATAAACTTCGTACCCCGCAAAAACTAATACCTACACCCTTTGTTGGCGCAGCTGCGGCCCTCCGCACAAGCGCCGGCGATAAATGTTCGTTATGCAATAGTAAACACGATCATTTATACTCATGTCAATCTTTTATCAAGATGACGCCGCATGAGAGATTCAATTTTATTAAATTGAACTCTTATTGCAACAATTGCTTAAGTGCAAAGCATAAAACTTTAGCTTGTACCTCTAAGCGTAATTGTTCGCATTGTTCTTTAAGGCACCATTCGCTGTTGCATTTCAACACGAAAGAAAAATCTCTCTGCGCTCTTAACGCAGTGGTGTCACCGCCCGCTACTGTCGCTACTGACAATAATTTAACGACAAATAACGTTGTTATTACCGCACCCGCTACCGCTTGTGATTCAACTCCCGCCTTATCGGGTAAGATTCGCAATAGTCCGCCCGCTCAGGCTAATATAGACCCCGCAACTGTCGCAGTTAAGGTCGAAAATAGCCTACCGCCTTCCGCACCTGTGTGTGTGGTCGCTTTCGATAGCAACAGCTGTTTTGAAGTAACAGCAATGCTCGCTACTGCACAAATAAAAGTGATTGATAAATTCAACCGCACTCATTATCTACGCGCGTTAGTAGATCCTGGCTCCATGTCAGACTATATAACTACCGCATGTTGCAAGCGCCTCTCTCTTCCTATTGAGATGCCGCCACGCTTAACTGAAGTTACTGGTATAGGAGAAATGGTTCTTCAGGTAAAAGGTAAGACTGAGCTTACCTTCGCCTCTCGATTGGACGACTCCTGCCAATATACTATAAAACCGCTAGTCGCCGACCGCTTAACAACGCCGTTGCCCGACGCGCCCCTAAGTAAAGAGGCTATCGACGCTGTTAGCCAATTCATACTCGCTGATGATAACTTTTCGGAACCGGGGCCCATTGATGTTATTTTAGGAGTTAATGTGTTCTGTGAAATATTCTCAGGCAAGAAAATCATGAATCCAGACCCTAGAATACCTACCGCTTTAGAGTCGACACTCGGATATTTAATAATGGGCGACGCCGCTATCGCGAATTCGCATACCGCATCTCGCACCTTCTGCGCTTTTACTAGCGATCCGCTGCATAAACTAGTTGAGAACTTCTGGGCTGTAGAAGAAGTACCCACGCGTAAGTTTTTGAGCCCAGAAGATCAGAAATGCGAGGATATTTATACTTCAACCACTGTCCGTAATGACGACGGCAGTTATTGTGTGGATCTTCCGTTTAAAGACGACCCTACCGCGTTAGGAGATTCGCTTAACACCGCTAAAAGACGTTTTTTACTTTTGGAAAAGAAATTCGCGAAAAATCACGATCTTAAATCGAAATACGATGAAGCTATCCACGATTACCTTAACAAAGGTATCTTAGTCCGCACCGCGCCTTGTGAGTCCGACACTCCGGGTTTCTTTTTACCACATTCACCGGTGATTAGAAACGACAAAATTAGTACTAAAGTGAGACCGGTCCTAGACGGCAGTTCAAAGACTGATACCGGCCTTTCGCTAAATGATATTTTGTATACAGGAAGTAACTTACAGGCAAATATTTTTCACATTTTATTAAATGTTCGAATTTACAAAATAGCTTTTTTTGCTGACGTAAAACAAATGTACTTATGCATTTACGTAAACGCACCGCACCGTAAGTATCAACGGATTATATATCGGTTTTCGGACACCGACCCGCTCGAGGTCCTGACGTTCACGCGTGTGACGTTCGGTCTCCGACCTTCAGCTTATTTGGCAATTCGCACTTTGCGCCAGTTGGCCGCTGATGAGCGCCACAAATGGCCAAACGCAGTAGCTGTGCTAGAAAGAGATGTATATATGGATGATCTCGCTTCTTCTTCTTCCTCGCTAGGGGAAGCTGTCAAGACAGCAAATGAGTTAATTGCTCTCTTTAAAGCCGGTGGTTTCGATCTTCTTAAATGGACTTCGAACTCGCAAGAACTTCTCGAGCACATACCAGACTCACACTGCCAATCTGAATCTATTTCTTTCGACGATGGAAATACGTTTAAGATTTTAGGTTTAAAATGGTTACCCGCGCAAGATTGCTTTGTTTTCGATATTTCGAGTCCGCCATCGGTATGTACCAAGCGTGCCATACTCTCGGCAACCGCGCGTCTATACGATGTACTAGGGTTGGTCGGACCTGTTATTCTATATGCTAAATTGTTGATTAAGCAACTTTGGTTGATTTCCTTAGATTGGGACGAGGTACCTCCCCCTCATATTGTCAAGCTGTGGCAAGTGTATTTGTCAGAGCTACCTCTGATATCGCATCTAAAGTTTTCACGACATACAGGCATTAAAGCCGGGTCTCAAGTTACACTGGTTGGTTTTTCCGACGCGAGCGAATCCGCATATGGTTGTGTGATTTATTCGCACGTCGTCAATGATAACGAGCCCCCTGTGGTGACGTTGCTTTGCTCGAAATCAAGAGTTTCACCAGCTAAGCCTACAATTACACTCGCTCGTTTGGAACTTTGTGGAATATTACTTCTTTCTCGACTCCTCAAAGAAGTTCACGACACCATGTCGAGTAGGCATGAAATAAATAACATTTACGCCTTTTCTGACTCGGAGGTCGCCTTATGTTGGTCGGTCGCTTCACCGCATAGGTTTGACACTTATGTCGCTAACCGCATTTCTCAAATTCAGGCTAATATTTCACCTGACAACTTATACCACATCGCGGGCGCTCAAAACCCTAGCGACTGCGTCTCGCGAGGACTTACTCCCTCGCAACTCCTCGAACACGAGCTCTGGTTCAAGGGGCCGGCTTGGCTATCGGAACCTATACAAAATTGGCCTACACAAAGGTTCGTTCCAAACAAGTCGCAGCTGCCGGAGCAGAGGAAAATCGTGGCTCATGTGGCTACTGTAGTCACTGAAATCGACAACCCTATTTTGTCACTCGCACTTCGCTGTTCCTCATGGAATAAGCTTCTTCGGACTACCGTTTACGTCCTTCGTTTTGTGAAGAAGTTGCCGCTAAATGATGTAATCACCGCTAATGATTTAAATATTGCGGAGCTCGCAATCTTACGAGCCGTTCAAAGTACATACTTTTCAGAAGATATCAAATCCTTATCGAAAGGGAATAAATGCTCTTTAAAATTACAGAAACTTTTTCCTTTTCTATCTGACGGAATTTTACGCGTCGGAGGTCGCCTATCGAACTCGTCGCTAGATTACGCGTCCAAGCATCCAATAATATTACCAAGAAAAGGTCGCGTCGTTGAGCTCTTAATTGATTTTTATCACCGCGAAAACTCGCACGCAGGGCCGCAGTTATTAGTAGGTATACTTAAAAACAGGTATTGGATTCTTTCCGGACGTCGTATCGTTAGACTACGCATCCAAAAATGTAACAGTTGTTTTAAACTCAATCCTAAGCCGACTTTTCCTCCAATGGCTGATTTGCCAAAGTGTCGCTTAGAAGAATGCAAAGCTTTTATGCATACAGGCGTAGATTATGCGGGCCCCCTTTATGTCACTCCTTATAGAAAGCGCGGAGTCCGTAGCGTGAAAGCTTACATATGTCTTTTTATTTGTCTCGTGACAAAAGCAGTTCACATAGAATTGGTATCAAATTTAACTTCCGTGGGTTTTATAGACGCTTTTAAGCGCTTTATATCGCGACGAGGTCCTTGTGCCTTTCTTTATTCCGATAACGGTACCAATTTTGTATCGTCTAAAGCTTATTTTAAAGAGCTTCACGATTTTTTAACATCGGACGAATATTTTCGAAACTTTAACGATGAACTAGCTAAGCATCGCATAGTATGGAAAATGAATCCACCAACAGCTAGTCATTTCGGAGGTATATGTGAAGCTAACATAAAAAGCACCAAATCGCTGTTGTTCAGAGTAATCGGTAAACAGATCTTAACTTTTGAAGAGATGACCACAGTCTTAATTCAAATAGAATCAGTACTTAATAGTCGCCCCATGTACACTTTAAGCTCTGACCCGTCTGAACCTCTCGCGCTCACTCCTTCTCATTTTTTAACCGTTTCACCGCTGGAATTTTTACCCGCCGCTGACTTGTCAGACGAACAGCCAAATCTGTTGTCCCGTTTTTCACTAATGGACTCGCTGGTGCAGTCGTATTGGAAAAGATTTCGAACAGAATATCTACATAATTTGCAACAACGTGAAAAATGGAACACACCCACAAATCCTATTAAAGTAGGTACCGTGGTAATATTAATTGTTGACAACGCACCGCCGTTGCAATGGCCATTAGGAATAATAACCAACGTTTTCCCTAATAGTCAGGACGGAATTATACGAGTAGCGGACGTCAAAACTAAAACCGGTACTTACAGACGTCCGGTATCCGGTTATGTCCTTTACCGACTCAATAGGAGTCTTATCTTTAGTTATACATTTTTAGTAGTTATTATTAGCACGTCTAGCGCCGACGTACTTATCTATAGAAAATAAGATAGTTTAGCTTTTCTATTCTTACTTTATTTTTACGCGTTCACACAATTATTGTGTATCCTATCTACTTGTAGCAATTAAATCTGGTTAAGATGTTAGGTTAAATAATTATTTTTTAAACCCCATATTAGTATTAACTTAGCACAATGACCTTACTTGTAGGCTAGGATTAATGTTCGAGCATTTTGGCTCATTCCTCTTTCTTTTGAAGGGTTCCTTCAAGGCCGGGGGGATGTTGGGTTTCAAATTTATATTTGTAGTTTTAAGGTATATTTTTCTTCATAATTAAAATGAAGGTACTTGTGAAACGCTGTTCGCCCACCCGCATCTCCTATCCTTTGCTCACGCGCATAAGGCCGTATTTCCGTCTCTCTGGACGGATTTTGTATGGGCAGCCATATTGGCTCACCAGTTCCTAAATCGAGAGCGTCCCGCACGCATCATATACAGGGTGTTTGTTATGTCGTTAGCCAAATTTGGATATGTCATTCGCGATCACCAGTACACAACATTTTTGAAAAAAAAAGTGACACTTTTTTTTAGTTTTTTTTCCCGTTTTTTATCCGGCAAAAGCATAATTTATTGTCACTAGGGAAGTTTGTTTCAATCCGTGTGATTCGATGGCAGACAAAAGGGTAGCAGGTTTGAGTAGTCAAGTCTTAGCCAATCAGGAGTTCATCACAAGCACCGATCAGCCGACGTCACTCATCCCACCATCGGCACTAAACAATGAATAAAATGTCCTAACTACATGGACACACGATTGTTATTTGATTAAAACTGCTCAAGCGCATACCTACCTGTACCTGCTCGTCGTCATCAACAATTCAATTTGCTTAGAGAGTGCATTAGAATCGATATCTGAGGTAAACCAGTACGCGTTTGTATGACGGAACATTTAAGTCACTCCGTTCTTGAGATCAAATTATGCTGGCTCGGCTGATCGCAAGATGCCATGTGCCATTTGTACAGCACTCTGTAAACAAAGAAGGAGTGCGCTTGCGTGAACGCGCGCGAGTCAAACTACCCTCAGATCGGCGCGCAACTCAAAATACCCTCATTATTAGTACTGTATGCGATAGACTGATAATGCTGTCTCGGGATTTACCTGCAAGTTAAGCTCCACCTCCATTCCCCACCACGCGTAGGAAACTTGTTACGTACGTTATAACGCATTGAATTAGTTACCTTATGCGGGTTAATTAAAGTTGCAAACTCAAACACCCTTTCCAATCTGATTTGGCAGTTATGAGATTGTGGGGCAGTACGCAAAGTAAGCAAGTGATCATAGTGACCAAACATTCGTTAGATAATGGGATTTAAAAAAAAATCTGTAACAAAAAGGATAATGAAAAATCGATTATTTTTGTTTTACCAAATATTTTTTTACGCCTTTACCCAACACATATTGCAATATGGCTAATGATATAAAAAACACCCTGTATAATGATGATTATTTTTAAATAAGCCTAAATTAGTGTAATGTCAAGTTTTTATGGCAAGTAGCTACTATCGCGCGCGCGCAGTGAAATAAAGTGGTGAGAGACAGTCACAGGCCTGATGACAAGTGCTTTGGAACGAGACGCTCCTGCAGCCCAAGGATTTAAGACCAGGTCAGTGCGCTGAGCATCCTTACTTTCTCTATTTTTTGAGACTCGTTTCACTCGTGCCGCGCCTTTATAAAAACCAAAATATTACAAAAATTATTTCTTCTAGATAACTACCTATACAGTCCAAAATCGATCTACAAAATATTTTCATACCCAAATGGTGTATTAGCCACACCAGTACATTAGTGAATACCATTTTTAGGCTCGACGCTGCCGCAGCACTGACACAGCGCTGACAGCAAGGCGGTTTCCTTAGTGAATAACACTGCAGCTCGTCGTTGAACTGTAGGCGGTAACTCTTGACGCAGTGTAGTTCCAGCTCACGCCGCATTCGTCGCCGAGCGCTAGTGTTGTTTAAAGTGCATTAATGAATACCATTTTTTTGGGTCGACGCTGCCTGAGCGCTGACACAGCGCTGATAGCAAGGCGGTTTCCTTATTAATAGATAGTGAAAAACACTGCTGCAGGTATAAGATTTTCTTTGCAACAGGCGGTTTCTCATTAACATTATTAAAATGGTTCCCCACTTCGCGCTATCAATCAAGGCTGGCTTGTGAGACTTCGAGAACTTTTGCCAATGACTTTTGAAGCCTTTGCTTTGCATAATTGGCTCTCAATTCCTTTGATGAGTAAAGGGTTGGAAAAAGTTTGAATTCACTGATAATTTATGTATATACGTATACAGTTTCAAAACCGATACTTGTATAATAAAAAAAACCGGCCAAGTGCGAGTCGGACTCGCGCGCGAAGGGTTCCGTACCATTATCAAGTTATTATTAAAAAAATACAGTTAAATCAACCTACCTCAAAAACTATAGGAGATAATTTAATCAAACCAAAAATCGTTGATAGAGTTTATTAATGTGCATAACATACATTTTTTATAGAATTTTATATCGCGTAGTTTAAAAAATAGAGGGGGGGGGGACACATTTTTCAGACTTTGAGAGCTGATATCTCGAAAACGGTTTGCTTAAATAAAAATAAGATTTATAAACCTTCATATCATTTTCAAAGACCTTTCTATTAATACCCCACACGCTTATATACAACTATAAAAAAAATTCTAACCCTCAGTTACATGTATGAAGGGCCCCCACCCCAATGGTTTTTTTTACAATTTAGTATCATAATCCTGTAGCGGTTAATACAACACATATCTTTACCAAATTTCGTTACTGTAGCATTTATAGTTTCCGAGTAAATCGGCTGTGACAGACGGACAGACGGACAGACGGACAGACGGACATGACGAATCTATAAGGGTTCCGTTTTGCCATTTTGGCTACGGAACCCTAAAAAAGAAGCCATATATTATCCAATTTGTTTTTATAGCAATATAACGACACAAGTGCGAAAAACGTGAAATTCGAAACGAGATACGAATTCCGTTTTTGCACGTGTCTCGTACGACGTTTTTTATTGCAGATGGCCCTCTGAAGTTTTGGACCTGACGTAAAATGACACACTTCTCGCACTAGAGCCTAAAAGAGGCACCATCTGTACTAAAAATTATATTTATTCTTCATAAGATTACACTATTTTATTCGACACGAGCGTTCGTTTCGACTACGAGCCCCGATGCATCTGTTTTCGTCCAGTTAGACAGTTTTTCGAGATTATCCCGTTCATCCGGGGGAAAAGGTTTAGAGACAAAACCTTCACTATTCAATAGTAGTACTAAAGTAGTTTCTTTGAGTATAAAATATTTGGACTTAATAAATCAGAATAAAGAAAAAACTATTTCATGAGAGATATTTTTTTTTAAATTTTCCACAATTTTTAATTTTGTAAATAATCAATGAATGTAAAGAACGCCATTAATATTAAAGACGACATGGTACACCTGATGCACTGCGAATTTTGCGTCAAGCTTATAAGCGCGGAATTACGGTGGTGAACGAAAATATAATTTAGACACTGGTTTGTTAAAATCGATTTATTAAACAACAAAAGCGTACTTCAGATTGTTTTGTATCTTGAAATGTAGTACATTAACCATGACTAACGTTCATACAATTTATCATTAGCATAATGTGATCATTTTTAAAATATACAAAAATTTGTAAAAATTGTTTCGAACTAGACGAACTCCACTGCATCGGGGCTCGTATTTCAATTCGGAATTCGTTTATGGCAAAAATACTCGTAATGTTTATTCTATTACAGAGGTGAAATTATTTTTAAACGAATATTAAATAATTTAAGATACTAAAGAATCGTACAATTAATTCACTTGTATTCGAATTCATTAAGAAAAGTGTTACCTACGCTTTTAATATTAAGAAAATGTATTAAATGCTACACTAAAAATGTTGATTTCTAATTTGAAACAAATAATTAAAGCTGTTAAGCTACGCGGCACTTATTAAAAATGTTTAATTATATTGTATGCTTGGTCAATAACTACGTTAAATTATTATGTCACAAATGAGACAATTATAATTATATTATGATGTTTGACGCTCGATGTTTTGCAATATTTATGAAATCGCAACACTTTAGTCTTACCCGCTCTCAATGCAATAACCGAATCCAATAATGGTGCTCGAGAAATCACTTAAAGTTCCGATAGAGCAATTGACGCAATAACTTAAGGTTTCAACGTTAAATTTAATAATATCCAATAAAGTTCTTTAGGCTATAACTGCATCGGAGTTGATCTTCAGAACTTCTTATTGATTTTAGTTTTAGCAAGTCTTCTCATTTCCTGGTAAAATTGAAGCCAAGTTTTATCGCCATTTTACATTTACGTTGGCTTAGTGCTGTTTCGTTTTTTTTAACCAGTCGCCACTACGGAATTATGATTACTTAACTGTCGACAACCTCTGTAGCCCAGTGGGTAGTGACCCTGCCTACGAAGCTGGAGGTTCCGGGCCCGAATCCCGGCGAGGGCATTATTTGTGTATTTATTTATCACAAATATTTGTTCCTTGGTCATGGCTGTCTGTGTTTAAGTATCTATAATTTATCTATCTATTATATATATCGTCGCCTGGTACCCACATTACAAGCCTTAATTGAGCTTACCGTGGTACTAGGTCGATTTGTGTAAGATGTCCCAAGATATTTATTATAGTAGTAATCTAGATTACAAAGTAAACATACAAAAATAACCGGTACTTTTTGCCCAACTGTGCCTGACACCACGATGAATCATCAGCACTGCTGGAGTTAAGCCTCTGCTGTTACCTATGCGTATGTACTAATGCTAATAACACCCAAAATCGCCACGCTGGGCAAGCAGGTTAGCGATCGCAGTAGCGTCCACTATGATGAAATTGGTGACGCTGCTGCCCGTCATCAACTTTCAATAAAAGTATTGCCAGTGACACTTCAATCCCTTAAACTCTTACGACACGAAGGAGTTGGGGTAGTGACAAATATATTCTTATTGCCGCACTACGCACTACACGGCCAAGATGCCTGATGAAAAAAGGTTATTTGTCAAATTAAGTATAGCAGTGTTTACACTGCTGTGTTTCGGTTTGGGGGTAAGATAGCCGGTGTAATTACTGGCATAGATAGAGGCAATCCATCTAAGTCCTCAGGGTAGGCAGCGCAGAGGCGATTTTTTGGTCAATAGGTCCATGGACCTCAGTTCCTGCTTTCCATCAGGTGGGCTGAGAGTAGGGCTGCCAACCATAGTTCACAAATATGCGGTACATTCGCGAATGAATTGCGGGACATGGCTATAAAATGCGGGACGCATGGACGCGAATGCATGAAAAAGTGTATCAAGTGATAAAAACCGACCAACCGCGAGTCGGACTCGCGTACAAAGGGTTCACACTTTTTACAGATTTTCCTGTAATCTATATACATAAGGAATTATTTTCTGTAATTATTGCCAAATATTAAGCTCAGTACTTTCGATATTATTATTGTTTAGTGTTCACTGAAAAACGGGACAATCCGCGTCCCGCGCGTGCCCTTTGCGGGCCCCAGAAACGGGACGTCCCGCATATAGCGGGACGGTTGGCAGCCCTAGCTGAGAGCTCCGTTATCTACCTTCGTCACATAAAAATAATAATAATAATAAAAGCAGCTTGTATATATTGACTAAGTCAGAGTACTGTAATTGGCATCAGAACAGTAGCTCGTTAGCCGGAGATGTCGCGTCTTGTTGCCTATTAGGGCTGCGAAGAAAATGGAATGGAAAAGCCTAAACGAGGAACATCGGTTGCCTTGTTGATAAAATAATAGGATATATAAAACCAACAAAGTGCATGTCTGTCTACTTGTAGTGAAGGTAGAATGTTGAAATGGCCCTGACCGAGTAGTAAATATTTGGCATATATATTGGAAAATTAAGGGTAATTTAAGAGTTGAATAAATATTTACGGCTTGTTTACGGCTTGGACAGTGAAATATCTGTTTATTTATCGAAATATTAGATAAATGGTAGCTGCCTTTTGCCCTTGTATGCTTGAGAAAAAGTGTAGTGATAATTTTATCTGACGGATGTTTTTCCGGGGTTTGTGAAAAAGGCCGCCAGAAAGGAATCGGGGGCATTTATTTAACTTTAGAGAAAATTATGTACTGTAAGTTATGTTATAATACCTTTGTAAATACTTATGAATGATGAAATTCAATTATTTGTTATCATTAACCTCAAAGTGTAATAGGGTTGTGCATACATAATTGTCACTTTGAGTGCATCTATATATTTTACCTTGACTGCACACTCTCTGGGAACTCGACGCGCGCGAGCTACCTTTTTGGTCGCGATCGCTCGCACGCGCCCGTGGACGCTATGTTCAGACAGAAATATGATAGACACGCGTGTTGCTGTTGACTATGACTGTGATTTGGCAATTGACCTCGCTTTTAGGTTCGCGGCGTTCCGCAGGTACAGAAGCGAGCTGTGTTCTTATCATAAGTTGCCTCCGTGTTATTATAGCGGACTTATTTTATATCCATCCCGCTCGTACCGAGTACGCGAGTAGTGGTTATGGTTATTTAGAAAGTAAATCACTGTTCGCGTATCTAATGTACGCGTGCCCTGCGTAGGTCTTCTGACTAGCATGCTTAGCCAAGTTGCCAATCGCTAACGCTTAGTAGCGTATCGTAGTTTTCCCTCTCTGTCACTCTTTCATATAAGTACGACAAAGACAGTTAGCTGCCTTTCGTTTACGATTGACGATTAAGCTTTAATAGTGATTAGCAACTTGTCTAAGCACCTAGGAACGCACTTATTTGGTATGAATCTCGGATTATCCATCCTCGTGTTTAGATTTTTGAACCACGTGAAAAACAGGAGAAAGTAAATAAGTGAATTTTGAAAGGTTCATAAGATTTGCAAGTTTACAAGTTGCCTATAAAAAAATTACAAGTTATTCCCGAATGTTTAAGCCTATCCCTAAACTTAACTTTCTCCATACTATTTTTAAGATAAGACATCTAACATTTATTAAAGGGGAGTTTATTAAATGGTACAAATTGAGCATATAAAAGGTATAACATAAGTAATAATTAAATCTAAAGTATACTATCAAATTAAAACTAAATAAACTAAAGAATAAAATATAACTAAACTAAAGTAACCTATCAAATTAAGACTAAATAAAACTAAAATAAATCTAAAAAGTTGGGCCCCCGCGGCATGGTGCCAAGGATGCTGGCAGCATTACCTCGCTGTATCGCGATACTTATGCGTTGAGCTAGGTAGCTGCCAGCACGGCGGTCACCAGTGGCGTCAACAAGCCGCTTAGATATATCTATAAAAAACTTATGAGCGCTGGGACCCCACGGACCAAGGGTCTCAACCCCAAACGGCGTGAATATGTAGCCGGAGCCGAGACCCGAGTATTTCACATTTTTGCGATTTTCGGCCGCCTTTGCAGCCGCACCCTCCTGTTTGCTGGTTCCAGAGAGGTGGGAAGGAGCCAGTGTGTCTACACACGTGGCATCCCAAACTAGCACCCTTCCCAATCTCCATGGAACCAGAGTCATGCCGTCAGGTCTCTTGCCATCGTCACGTGCGATGCCGGTGGGCTCCAAAAGAGCTGGCACGTTGATGGTGGCAAGAGACCGGCGAATAATGTCGTTTAGAGCGGCATGTCTCGAAAAGCGGCCGGCACTTTTCTGACAGGAGAGTCCGTGGTGTCCCAGAGCGTCAACTTCGCTGCCGCAGGGGCACCTGTGTGGAGCACAGACGGGGATTCCGAGCCGAAGACAGGTTGCTAGACGTAGGGTTTCGGGCTCGAGGAAGGTTCCTGTGTTCGGGGATGGATAGGCCCGAAGCCACTCGCCGGATTCCTTCCTGCGAGATGCCAGTATTCTAGCTCGTTCTGAACCTGTACTTCGGCTCAGAAGGGAATTAAAAGTAATTTCGCACATAACATCGTCCCAACTCCTCTGGCAATCTGGATGAGATGGGAATGTTGTGTGAGGGCATTTCATAGACCAGGCCTTTCTGGCTTCTTCCAAACCCGCAGTCTCATAGTTTGGGGGAAGACCCTTTAAGATTTTGCCTATGAGACTGACAGAGCTATGGACAGAAGACAGAAAAGCTGGTAAGGAAATGCTGGTAACTTTTCGAATGCCTAGGCCACCATGTCGGATGGGTAGGGATGCTTGGGACCAAGACAAATCGGTAAACTGTATATTCAAAATGGATTCTAAAGTTGATTTTATGAGATCGTCTGCATGTGTTAGAGAATTTTGATGATTCCAGATAGGACTGCAACGGAGAACATAAGTTAATTTTGGGACGAAAAGGCAGAATTTAAGGACAGAAATTGCATAATGCGGACTTATTTCAAGTAGACGTTTTGAATTATTTTGGAATTTAGACATGAAATTTTGTATGTAGTCAGTAAATGATTCTTCGAAAATGGGGGACCCTAGGAGGCAAAGCGATTTGTTATTTAAAATTTTAATATTCGGAATCACTGTATAAATTTTTTGTTTAATCTCGTTATGATTAGGGATGGAACTCGGAATATACAACTCGCACTTAGTAAAATTTAATTCTAAGCCAATGTTCTTGAATTGGGTGCAAATGGTAGCAAGATCTAACAAAATTGTATCTACGTCGCCTCCCAGGGTCCCATCATCCAGATACCACACGTTAAATTTGGATTTTAATTTTTGGATGATAGTGTTAATCGCAAGAGAGAATATTGCCGGCCCGAGAGGGTCACCCTGCTGACAGCCAACTTCCGATGATAGTAGATTTTCTTTGTACAAAAGTTTAGTAGGGTCGGCGTATGAGAGTAGAAGATAGTTATAAATTTCGGGGACATTCTGTTTTATTTCTGTCAGCAGGGTGTCCCTGTTCAGCGAATTAAACGCATTTTTGACGTCAATTTTGACTAGGACTTCGGACGTCGTATTAGAAAGGAAGGTGCGCAGGGAATGTACGGCTGCCTCACACCCTCCTTTGGTGCCGAAGCCTAGTTGTATTGGTTCAAACTGGGATTGAAGTTTAGGTTTGATGTTCCGAACTGCTATTTTGGATGCAAGACGACGAAAACATGTACCAACGGCTATTGGTCTCACCCCTCCATCTTTTTTAGATAAGGCGACAAGGTTAGCACCGAATAGGATAGGGACTATTTCGGAGTTGATGTTGCCGGAGTACATTTTATTAATTAATTTTATGATGGAATTTAAAAGTTGTTCACCTGCATCTCCTGCTGAATGTGAGATTAAGTCCTTTAGATGTTGGGGTGAGATACCGTCCAGACCGGCGGCCGAACCAGCCTTGAAGGAAACAATCGCTTCAAGAGTGTCTTTATTGTCGATCTGTAAGCATACCTGTGTAGCCGTTGGTGGATCAAGGAAATAGGGGGTTTGAGGAGCTGGGGGATGTTTGCTCTGTAAGGCCAAAAATGTATCCGTAGTATCTGGTGATAGTCTCTCATCTGAAAAAAGGAGTCGAGCTGCTCCTTTTAAATCCCCATCGGCAATTTTGGTCTCAACATATTTGCATAGGTTGAAAACTCCATTTTGTTTGTTCACTGTGGAAATAGGAGATGTAAGATTAGAGCAGTTGTTTTTGATCTTCTGAGTAAGAGAGGTGGTTGAGGAGTCATCGGTAGCATGCAGAGTACGATAAGAAAAAAGAAGAAGATTATGCCAATCATCGATATCATTATGTTCGACGCATTTGTCTACAAGTTTTGTAAGATGTGTTGCGACCGTGATTCGAGCACCACGGGGAATTCTTTTAACTACAGGGATAGTATGTTTTAAGTTACTAATATACAGATGGAAAGGAATAGCTGGATGGTTGGAGATTGAAGGTGCCGGCTGAGAGATGGGTGGTCTACAGGTCGACGTAGTTGCATTTTGGCTGTGGGCATTTCTGTGTATTTTGGTTATATGTATGTTGAGACCTCTTACCGATGCGAACGTTTTGAGGCATTCCCCGCATGTGTGTAAAGATGAAGAGCTATCACCAGGTTGGGACGAAGATTGCATCCACACGTATTACTTAGTACTATCTTAAGGTAAATTATAAAAATACATAGGTATAGAAGCTTCACTGTATAAAAACAACACGGAACCGATAAATAAATAAGAAAATTACACTGTAAATTAGTCTCACAGGATATCACTCGTAACGCCTGAAAATGTGGACTATATCAATTTTTGTACGCACAAATCTTGAGAGCAACAAATTACATTGTTCTGGTAACTGTTGTGCTGTATAACTTATATAATATAATGAATTGTAAATAAAACTTGATTTTCAAATTGACATTTGGTATGTCAGTCACACAACGGCGCCTCTTCTGGGCTCGGCCTGCGGCCGGCAGTCTCCACGGAGTAGTAACAACAGCTGCTCGTTGTCTATAAATGTGTACTTATTTATTGTATCACAATTTTAGTAGGTATAAGAGGAAAAATATATATTTTTTACGAAATGATAATTCCCCCAAACAACGGTTCCGCCATATAAACATACTTCTAGTACATTTATTAGTTGACAAGACTTTTAAACAGGTAAAAACTATATTCGAAGGGCGAGAAGCTGTTTAAACTTAAGTTGTTTCGAAATAACCTCGAGAGGATTTTCGAGTTGTTTTGAATACTAAACTTCTATTTTCCATCTAATCTGGCTAGAACAAGATCGATAATTCAGCGATGAGACAAAAACACAACATAAACGCTAAATTACTGGATGAGTAAATTTCTAAAGACCTTGAAACTTTAGTTATTTAAAGTGGCCCCAAAGGAATTTAGGGAAAGTTGAGGAAATGCTTAAATAATTTAGACAGGGCTGCAAACGGCCCGGCCATTGTCTGCGTTCATTAAATCTTTGATAAGCGACATGTTATCGTAAACTTGAGCTTAAATTTGACGTTAACGGTTGATGAGGAAATAATATGATTATACATATTTTTAAGCGACAAACGAGTGGCGGGTGAAAGTATGCTTTTTCAGGACGAGTATCGGTGACTACTTAAAAATGTTTGTAAACCAAAACGAGCTATAAAAAAGCCTAAATTTCAACATGAGTATCATGCAACATATTACAAAGCATTAAGAGAGGAAAACCAGAGTAGGTATCACGGCAGTACCAACCAGACCGTTCAGAGTTCAGGTTTACAATCTAAAAGAGCACGTTCTGAGTTCTGATTATGCATTGTAATAGTACAGGGTGTCCGGTGGCAGATTTCTGTTTTCAAATCAAATATATTTTTTTTTAAAACTTTGATTTTGACATTTGGCGGGAATACATTACTGAATATTGCGGATTTTGTTTTCAACATGTCTCAATGGTCAGAACACCACCGTTCTTATGCAATTGAAGCGTTTGCTTTTTAAAGCTAATGATTCGTTAGTAATTGCACGACAATTTTGTTTACATTTCGATATTCGTCGTGTAAGTAACGGGCCGATTGTGATCGATCATGGGTGCAAAAGTTTCGAAAAACTTCTTCAGCACAAAACATCCCGAGATCAGGCCCAAACCGACACACAAGGACGCCAGAAAACATATTGAGTGTTCAACGGAGTTTGCAAGAAAATCCACGATTTTTTTTGAAATTTCAAGGGGTCAGGCAGTTAATGTGAATAATAGTGACAACTATAGACAGATGATAGTGGATTACTTTTTGCCTAATTTGCAAGCCATCTTATTCGTCACACACGTGGTTTCAGCAGGATGGTGCTACACCCCACACGGCCACAGTGTCAATGAATGTTCTTCGCGAGTATTTCCCTAAAAAATTAATACGTAAGCCGCTTTGGAGACATCCCGTGGCCGCCAAGATTGCCTGATTTGACCCCCACGGATTTTTTCCTATGGGGGTATCTCAAAAGCAGAGTTTATAATAATAACCCACGGTCTATAGGTGATTTAAAAAAATATATCATTAGTGAAATGAGCAACATTTTGCAGGATATGCTGTGGCGAGTGATACAAGACACGAGGCTCCGTTTCGAGGAGTGTGCACGTGTAGAAGGACGACATTAAGACGATATTATTTTTAAATAAATAAATCCGCATTTGTTATCTATGTTTTGATATATTAATAAAGTTTCTAGCTTAAGCCGTTATTTTTTTTATTTTATGTTAAAATTTGAAATCTGCCGTCGGACTCCCTGTACATTACTATACAAGTGCGAAAAAAGTTAAGTTCGAAATGAGTGGAGATAAATTAAAGCACGATCGAAGGAAGTGCTTTAAATCGAGACGAGTTACGAATTTCCTTTTCGCACGTGTATCGTACGACGTTTTCATTATATAATATCTGAAGATTAAAACCCTAAGACCTAATATAAAATGAACCACTTTTCGCACTAGCGCGTAAAATAAAAGCCACCTGTACTGAAATAAAACTGACGTATATGTAATGTATGACGTATCGTCCATTAAATACAAAAGCGACACAACTCAAAAACCGTGAAAAATGATTTTATTGCAAAAACGACATTATCAGCACTAATATTTTACGTGACACTAAGACACCTGTCGATTTGACGTTAGTAAGTATCAAAATTATGCAGGTGCCCTTTTTGCACTATCGCTCTTTCGAAACTTATTTCAGTGCTAAACTGCCATTTTGTCAGTTGCGACTCGACTGTCGACCAAAACATACGACATTTTTGTGAAAAAGTGCCATGAAACGAAAAAATAAGTGATTACGTTACAAAATATGTAAGCAAAGGTGCCATATTTATAGATGTGGCCGTTTTGAATAAAATAAATACGTAAATATTAAGTTTCTTTATATAAAAAGGAGTCGCAAAATGGAATGTGGCAGCTTTAATTTTAAAATATCCTCTTAAATTTGATTTTTCATTCATCAAAACTGCCGTATTAGGATTTGCAACCTTTTTGAATTAAAAATATATTCGAATGCATCAATCACAAAGGCCATATTTATACATGATGCTGTTTTGAATAAAGTAAATATGTATGGTTTAGATTTCTTTATAAACAAAGGAGTCGCAATACGGAATGTTGAATTTCAAAAAACATTGTTGCATTTGCAACCGTTTTTAATTCAGTATAATATTAAAATCCATAAATGTACCAGATTGAATAATTGAGTATCTTTTGCATGAAATCTTAAAAAAAACAATACATCTTTTAAAAACAGTAATTGTAAAACGTGGTACTTTGTATTGTGTTCGTTTTACTTAAAAGTATAATAGAGATTGTGTGGAAGATGACTGTGAATTTTGTGTACCTATAATTGCGACTACGAAGAAACAATAATGGCATAAACTTCGGATAATTAAGTATTTGTCATATTTTCCTATTATATTATTTGTATACAATACAAGTAAAACAAACAATGATCTAACCCCGGTGTATGTTTTAACGAATCTAAAAACTTATATTAGTAATATTTATTTTTCACTTTTGGGACTGCCAACATAGGGATGATGACTGTATTTAAAATAAATTATTAGACATTATGCACGGCATCATACACGAATAAATTATTACTAAGATATAGACTACAGTCATTACTGTACAGAAGTTTTATTTAATATAAGTGTAGTATACAAACGTGACGTTCCTTTTGTGTATTTCATGTAAATCTTCCAAAAATCGAAAAAAGATGTTGACTTGACTTGACAGTCATCATGCCTATTGCTTCACTACATAGGTACTTCTCAACAATAACTTTGATCGCGTTGTATTTATTTTATATTTATTAACTAAAAGTACCACATTTTTTTATATAGCAGGTTGATTCTTGAAGAAAACCGATAATTATATCTGAATTTTAAACTAGTACGTCCGTTAAATTCATCAAAATATGTAACCAAAATTAAAATTAATCAAAGTAACCCCGGTTTACGGTGCCTATAAACATGTTTTGACAATATTTAAGTAAAGAAACAGTAAGAAAAAGTTTTGTCTGGTTCAGTTTTGTTAAAAAAACAGTATTTCTATGTTTAAGACATGATTTTATGTATGATTTAAATGAAATAACTGCTTATTTTTTTGTATTTGTGGCCTTTCATGGAAAAAAATAATTCAGAGTTAATGTTATTTTTTTATGCAAAACGGACGTATACGCTCATAAAAGCTTGCACAGCACATATTACTCTCTAATAACCAAACACATCAAAAGAGGGTTAAAATACCTACAAATTGATATATAACACATATAATATTAATGCTGTAAAAAAAATTTGTGAACAAAAAACGAATACAAAATCTTTAAACAGCTCTCCTGTAAAAAGTATTTTTTTGACATGTGTCGCTTTTGTATTTAATGGACGGTATATGGCCGTGTGGTGACGGCAGTAAGAATACATTTGTCACCACCCCAACTCCTCCTGCGGGTGTTGTAAGAGTCGACTAAGGGATTAAAGTGTCACTGACCATTCTACAAGATTGATGATGGGCAGCATCATAGTGGACACATTACTGCGATTGCCAATCCGCTTGCCCAGCGTGGCGATTATGGGCATTTACCTCCTAATGCTTCTATACACATAGTTGGTAGGAGAGGCCTACGTCCAGCAGTGGACTAACATAGGCTGATGATGTAATGTATAATCACGTAGAAATACCATATCGGTCTTATAGGACTAACGTGAGTTGATGATGACTAAGACATGTTATCTCGTGACTCGGCCCGTACTTTGCATGTTTTATAACTCGTAAAATGTCCGTAATGGGTTCAGAAGCGGTTTATGTGCGTGTCACACCTTAGTACGTAGCGTTGCTGTTACCATACGTGATACTGAGATTGCAAGCCGGTAATTATTTTTATTAGTATTTTAATTTCTATGAAGCCCATTGTCTGAGGTGTAGTAACTAAGCCGAACGTTGATAATGACGCAAATGCAGACACATAAATTACTCTTATAATATAATTATGTTGAAAAGAGTTACGTATGCCGTGTGGTGACAGCAGTAACAATACCATTTGTACTGTAAAGGTTGTATAACAATCCTCTACATTACTGGTTACTTTCGGGTAAATTCTATATTTAAATGTATGACATTATAATCAACATAATAAATAAAATATAAATTTGGTTCAGTCACCCTGGAGGCTCCGGCCTCCGGGTCACGCTCGCGCACCGCGTAAATATAAAATAAACGATTATTCTTCAAAGTCTGCCTCTGAGTTTCTTCTTACACCTGCACCTCCCACAGTGCACTCTTCCCGTGGGTGGTATAAGAGTCGGCTAAGGGATTGAAGTGTCACTGAATGTTTATTTACCGAAGATTGATGATAGTAGAATCGCCACTACTGCAATCGCTAACCCGCTTGCCCGGCGGGGGGATTGCTTATAAACTGTTTTAAACATAATAGGCTACTTGACTCATATCAAATTTAGTGCAAAAAAATATTATTTTCTGTAGTATTTATTGAAAAGATCAATATTTTTCGATTACGGTGTATTAAAAGTGTTTGATGGGTACATATTTTTAATTGAAAAATTTGTTTTATTTTAGTACTCTGAAAACGGTGTCGGCCATGATGTGACGTCATAGGATCTTAAACTAACTTCTTGTCGAATCTTATACGAGTGAAATTCGCCATGAACATGTAGGCATGTAGCTTTGCTGTGACATTGACATAACATAAGTGACATGGCAAATGTTTGTTTTCGGTTTGAGTGACGTCACATCACAGATAATCTAAGCATTAACATGGCTAGTATCGTTTTCGCGCGGTTACGAAAGTTTAAATTTTAAGTTATAATTTTGCGGTTTTCTAGGTCGTGAAAAAAATTATTTATATATTTTTTCCGTTAATCAGATATTGATTAATAATAAACGACAAACTTTAAAAATGGGTCAAGTAGCCTATTGTTTTGTAGTGAATATGTGCCCTAATCTACAGAGTTATCTAACCCAAAAGTTTTGAATTCAATGAAAAAATTTAGAAGTTATAATACAGTAAAAGATTCATGTTCTGTATACCTTTATTTTAAAAATCTGCTTGAAATAAGAATGTTTTATAGAATATTCTGTAAATGGCATGTCATTTCAACAGTGTGCTTACTATGAGCTGCCCCGCGTCAATAACGCAGCGGCAGGCATGGTACGGCCAATGACCCGAAATATTTGTTCTTGATCACTTCGCACATCACATCATCAGCTTAGTCCACTGCTGCACGTATGCCTCTCCTATTAAATAGGTATGTTAATAATTTGCGGTAGGAGGTAAATGTGTAGTGTTGGGTACACTGATGATAGTGATGATGCTGCTGCCCATCATCAATTTTCTTCCATAAACGAATACATATTCACTAACACTTCAATCCCTTCGTTTTTAGTACACGCACGGGAAGAGTTAGGGTGGTGACAAATTGAATGTACTCTTACTGCCGTCACCAGGTGGCGACGTACCGCGCAGCAAAGTATACTTAAACGTAATAGGAATTTTCGTATACTTACCCATATAATTAAGGCGGAAATGAGAGAACGGAGTCCTTATTTTCAGGAAACGTCGACATTTGTAGATAAAAAGGGTATCAACGCGCTTCCGTCACTGCGATTTAGCTTAGCATCAGGTTGGCACTCAGACATATCCAATTTTGGATCATTGTAAAGAGACGAAAATGTGACTCACTTGATGCGAATATAATGTGTGCTAAAAACCTTAGGTTGGATAATAAAAGGTTATGTTCAACTACCAAAAGGTATTGTTAACTAAGTACCTACTGAAGTTTCAGACAATTTCACGAATGACGTTGTATTTTACTTTAAATGGACAAAAGACTGCCTACCGCGTGAAATGGTCAAAGTGAAAAGCCAATAATATTTTGTTCAACGCAGAATTTCCTAAAATAAGCTGGTGAATTTTAGATATTCGATTTTGGATTAAGTAATCCAGCGACAATAGCATTTTTTTTAGTTTTTTTGGCTTTTAGAGTAGCTTTTTAACGAAGGTAATTTCAGCCCTTGATGTATCTAATTTTGGTGCTTATTACATGTTTATTCTCTTAAACTACCGAATTATAAAACTAGCTTCATTAGTTCGTTGTTAGAACCGGAAATGGGGTTTCATTTTTTAGTTTAAACTAGAAACATGTTTAACTAGTTGATGAAAAAGAAGACGAATATATTACTGATAAATATTAGGAATTATATTATTATTTGTAGTTAAATAGAAACTTTAACACGTAAAAACTGGATGAAGTATGTAGGTGGTAGTGTATTAAGCTTTGTCTTTTGCCACAATAAACTGTGTTGGTTCTCCTTATTAATTAAAGCTATTTATTTTTTAATCAAGTTTGCATCGTTTGATATTAACTACGACCAGAACCTAATAATAAATATCCATATTTCATCACCCCACCTTTTAAAAGAAACCTTTTACGAGGATCAAATTTTATGCTTCTTTACAGTAGTAAAACGTTTATCATGAGAGTTATGGAACATTTATAAAAAGGGAGCTATGAAATAAACTGGCTAAAAAATAGCCCATATCTTTGTGAAACTTATTAAAATAGTTGCTTATTAGTGTAAATGTTTTAAAATATATACGTACAAACATATAATAAAGTAGGAATAAAGATATAAAATAAACTTTAGACAAGTATAATACTTTCAATGGCTATTTTTGTGAAAAAAAAAAAACGAAGGCTTAAATAATAAAGGCGGATTGTGAAAGCGTCAATTCTTTTTTTTTTCACCGTTTGGTTAAAGTCAATGAAAATATGCTGTTGTTTTCGAAATATTCAGAATATTAAAAAAAAAATACATTTTGTATTCAGTTCAATATAAATCTTGACTTATAGAGGTATACAATGAAAATCACGTCAGTGCGTAATATTTTGGGCTAATTATGTAAAACCTAAGTAAAACTATTTTTTCTACTAAGGTCATGCGGGGCAAATACAACTATGACGTAAATTCAACTAATGGACATTTTTTAAAATCTGTTTTTAAGAACTTTTGAATATACCTAGAACATTCTTTGATTTATTTCAAAAGCAATAAAATAGTAGGTAAGTATGATCTTTTTACAAATTACTAGGTATTTCAATTAGTCGGATTTACCTCATAGTTGCATTTGTCCCGCATGACCTTACACAAAATACTAGGTTTAATTTTCATTTCCATATTTCCAACTTGCATATGACGATATCTAATTCTTCAGACTATAAGCTAAATGGTTATTTATAAATAATTAGAGGGAAACTTAAATGACGTCAGTTTCATTTCTGGCTACCAATTTTACTTATAATAACAAATTAATAGCCACCTTTTAGCAGCAGCACGCGACCTTTTTACGCCATTAAGGTCGCCAAATGACACCCTAGTTGACAATAGACCGACAAAAGCTTGATATCGATGGTGTGAGGAAGGAAATAAATCATTAATCAAAACGGTGATGTCTTGTGAAGTCAAGAGTGATGGTCCGATCACTGCGTGGAGTCGGGACCATTGGTTAGGTTATTGATTGAGCGGTTGACCTAGGGCTTAGAGGGGTGATAATTGATGATGCTTTATTGCTGCGTAATGTAGTGTTGAAAATAACTGCCAGGAATCGGTTGATGTTTGAATATGTTTTAAAAGAGCTTACGTCAATAAATAAATATCTTGGGACATCTTACACAATTCGACCTAGTCCCACGGTAAGCTCAATTATTATTAAGGCTTGTGATGTGGGTACCAAGCGATGATATATATAATAGATTGATACATATAGATACTTGGGTATACAGGTATACTTAGACAGCCATGACCAAGGAACAAATATTCGTGATAAATAAATACACAAATATTGCCCTCACATTGCCATTTGAAAGCATTGTAAAATGAGCAAAAAATAGTTTAATACTTTTTGACGCTACTCTTTGTACATTAAAGTTCAAATATTTAGGCCAAATTTTATTATAGAGTGGCTTAGTATTATACTACTATTGCAATATGTAAGTAAGTTAAGTACCCATTATAAGTGTATACATATGACAAAAAACTAATTAAGTAAATGTTCCGACAAGTGAAAAGCTTTTTCCCCTCACTAGCTCGTAAAGCGCTCGTTTATCCTTTAATACGAGCGGGTAAAAACGCTTTTTACACACTTGTGAATAAAGTAATTTGACATTTCTCTAATTCCTATAGCCCCCTACTGCCTAGTATAAGTGGATCTGTATGACCGTAGTAAACATGCGCAATCGGAGCTCACATGTTAAATTGGTCGTTTCTCATGTGACTTTGTAAGCCATTGGCAATATTTAAATTCCATAAGTAACTCTTTTCTACGATACGTTTCGACATTGAGTTTTCAATAGTTTCTTTAAGTTAATTTACATTTGGATGAGATTTGTAATCATATTTCCTCGCGATAGTGAGGGGAAAAAAGTTGTATTACACTTGGCGGCAAAGTTTGTTCAACTCTCGTGCCTTGAGACCTTCGCAATGCTCAAGATTCCAGTTTTTGAACCACTCGCTACGCTCGTGGCTCAATTTTGGAATCTTTCGCTAGCTCAGGTCTCAATATTGGCACGACAGTTAAACAACAACTTTGCCCCCTTGTATAATAAATAACTATAGTCAAATTGATTAATGACAAGTAATTTTGATCCTAACAAGAAGTTATTATTGCGTAAATGCGAAACTAACATTTTACTAGGGCATTATGCCCATGGTAAATTGAATCAACTTATTTCAAATGGATTCTAAATTTTGCGACTTAGTCACGTAATAATATCTACGTAAACAGCTGTTGTCATGTAACTATGTGGGACCACAGCTGCTGCTTGGGCTAATTTCAAACGCGGATAATTCAGGTGAAAGTTAAATTTATTAAAATATTATTAAAAAGAGACTTCTACTTGTATTACAAATCACAAACATTTGAGAAACAGGTCCCTGGTCCCTATCGCAAAGGCCGAAATGTTCACTTGTCCTTTTTTTGCTTTCAACTGAAAAATGCTATACTTATAGTGAATTTAACCACCTGCTATAGTGAGTTTGTGCGGGATGTGAAGGCGATTGACAATAAGGTATACGAATAAATCTCACGTGCCTTCTCTTTCAAACTCTAAATCAGAACACTCGAATAATCGGCGCCGCGCTGATCGAAAACGGCTTTGATATTCTTCGCAGTAAATTTGACGATTACGTTCAATCAAAGGTAAACCTACATTTTACAGCTCGGAAACGGCTGGTAAAATCAACATTATGGCTACGATACTTTTACGACTTTAGGAAAACATTAAAATAAGACATCGTTTGGAATAACGTTAGTCTTTATTCATATTTTTATAGGACTTATTGTTGTAGGTAATACCGAAATACCCAGTATTTTCAAAGAACATGACGTTACATCCGCGGTTGCAGGCAGACATCCGTGGTCGCGTGGTCAGTATATTATACACACTTGTCTTGGTCAATGAATACGGGTCAGGTGGTTTTATTCATAAAAAATAATGCAAACAGGGAGATTTCAAATATTTTTTCAAAATATTTATTTCCCTAAATTTATAATTAAATCCAAAAAAACTTTAAAATTGTCGTTCGGTCGGTTTGTATAGACAAAAATGTAGACCGTTTAAGAAAACCACCAAAAATGTATGGTAATACGAGTTTTTTAATCAGGAGTTGCTATTTTTATATCTACGGAGTCATCTGACGATTAAATTCCGTGTTTTTCGGATCGGGTGAAAACTTCAGGGAAATTCCAACACAATCTGATGTTAAAAACCGTTCCAGTTGTATTATAAATATTTATTTTAAATATTTGTAATCAGCATGTTTCCAGTATATTCTATCAAAAAATCCACCTGACCTGTATTCATTGACCGTGAGTGTAATTAAACGTAAGTTTACGCGATTAAGACCCGTTTGTCTTTTAAAAATGAGTGATAATCGTGAAAGTTTAAATCAATATATTTTCAAAGAAATTTTTAAGCGATCGATATCATAAATTAGTGTTCAATCATGCAGCCATGTGATGGCTCAAAGAAGCCATAAATGTTGTATGAGTTTAGCCAAATTTGTAATTACAATAATTACCCAGTAATAAAACTATGAAAACGGATAAACTCGCGTATAAACTGTAAAGTGTTCGAAACGTCGGAATGAAGTTAAAATTAGTTAATATACACGAGTTTATCCGTTTTCATAGTTTTATTTCATGAGTAATCCTCGCGGTAACCGAAGAAAATACCCAGTAATCATTATTAATTATACAAGGGGGCAAAGTTGTTGTTTAACTGTCGTGCCAATATTGAAACGTGAGCTAGCGAAAGATTCTAAAATTCACTACGCTCACTTCACTCGCTACGCTCGTGGCTCAAAAATTGGAATCTTGAGCATTGTGAAGGTCTCAAGGCATGCGAGTTGAATAAACTTTGCCGCCAAGTGTAGTAAGACTTTTTTCCCCTCACTATCGCGCGGAAATATTATTACAAATTTCATCCAAATGTAAATTAACTTAAAAAAAAAACATTTAAAACTTAAAGTCGAAACGTATTGCAGTTAGTTACTCCTTAGGTAAATATAGCCAATGGCTTACAAAGTCACCAATTTGACATGTGAGCTCCGATTGCGCATGTTTACTACGGTCATACAGATCCACTTATACTAGGCCGTGCCATAGGAATAGAGATTACTTTGCCTCACAAGTGAATAATATGCGTTTTTACCCGCTTGTATTAAAAGGATAAAAGAGCGCTTTATGAGCTAGTGAGGGGAAAAATGTTTATTTACAGGTCATACATGATTATGTCTACAAACACTACTACTATTGTATGCAATATAATATTCTTTAACACACTGAGAGCGGGGAACTCCCGAGGGGAGCTCTCTATGGGAGGTCCATTTTCGCTGCAAAGCGGAAAAATTACGGGATCGGTTACGAGCGTAGCGCGTAACACTCGTCCGCATTGAAAGTGTTAACCGAACCAGAATTAGTATTTAATCGGTTACACTTTTTCAGTTATCTATGTGTGTATACTTAGGTAGGTACATATTTATTTTGTGAAACACCTCAAATTGATTTATTCAATCTTTTTTGAGTTGTATTTTTTTTAAAGGAGTAACATTCTCTATAACAAACTTGTCTAATATTTAAAGGTAAATATTTTACTTTTTTCTACACTGGTGTTGTTGTTTTCTTATATTTTCCGCTCCCGTAAATATTTTCGATGAATCAGCATGATTTTTGCATATATATTGCAAATCATGAATATCACAGAATATATTGAATCTCAATGTACGGCTGGCTCTAAAAATATGTCACCGAGAAGTGTACATGGTGTAAGAAATTTTAATCCTCATTCGTTTAAGGGTTCATTCCACGAAGAATTATGATTAGGAAAAAGGGGAAAAAATGCGAAAAAGAAACATGCATTTAATGAGGATGGGTTCTTGGCCTCTCGTGTGTCGCGAATATTTTTTTCTAATAGTTTACTCGTCACTGATCAGTGCTTAGACATACGAAGGGTTAAGCACCATTCCATAGGCCAGTCCGCCACAGAAAATGATTCTTATTTTTGCGAAAATTTGTTAATTATAAATTAAATAAATAAATAAAATAAATAAATTAATATCTTGGGACATCTTACACAAATCGACCTAGTCCCACGGTAAGCTCAATTAAGGCTTGTGATGTGGGTACCAGGCGACGATATATATTAATATAATAGATAGATACATATATATACTTAAATACATAGACAACCATGACCAAGGAACAAATATTTGTGATAAATAAATACACAAATAATGCCCTCGCCGGGATTCGAACCCGGAACCTCCAGCTTCGTAGGCAGGGTCACTACCAACTAGGCTACAGAGGCTGACAAATTTGTAGATACCTTTTTGTAATCTATAATAGTTGGATAATCTATCATAATCAAAAGTTATTTGAATTGTCGTGCGAGATAACTGTGCATGTTAAGTTTTTAGTTTCTTTAATAACTATTTAAAATCAATAAAAAGACTGTAAATGAAAAATATTAATATCTAATTTCGTTTAAGTCAAAGTCAACAAACTCTTTTGAATGGTCCAAATTACACATACAATTAAAACTACTTTTCCGGCTTTAATCCTACACCGCTGACCGAAGAAGAACCGGCAAGAAACTTGGCTGGCCCACGTATCATCTTGTTTTATTTTTTCTTTTTAGTACAGGTGGTACCTTTTTAGGCTCTGGTGCGAGAAGTGGGTCATTTTACGTCAGGTCAAAAACTTCGGAAGGCCATCTGTACTAAAAAGCGTCGTACGAGACACGTGCAAAACGGAAATTCGTAACTCGTGTCGATTTAAAACACTCCCTTCGGTCGTGTCTTAAAACATCGCCACTCGTTTCGATTTTCTTGTTTGTCGCACTTGTATCGTAATGTACTATATTAGTACAGATGGTGCTCTTTTTAGGCTCTAGTGCGAGAAGTGTGTCATTTTACGTCAGGTCCAAAACTTCGGAGGGCCTCTGCACTAAAAAACGTCGTACGAGACACGTGCAAAAACGAAATCCGTAACTCGTGTCGATTTAAAACACGACCGGTAGGGAGTGTTTTAAAACATCGCCACTCGTTTCGAATTTCATGTTTTTCGCACTTGTATCGTAATGTACTATTTTATATTAACAAAACCAATGATCAAATATTGTTTTCACAGTTACAAGTAAATAATATATTTGACAAATTAATTGAGCCACCGAGTCCTAGTGTTATTTAATAGATGACAAAAGCATTCATTAACTAAATGCGTACTTAATTACTCTGAATGCGAACTAATTAATAATTCAGCACTGGTAATTAATACTACAAATTCTGAAAATAAATTATCAAATTTAGTCCCATTTAAGTCATGTTTGTCAACAGAAATATTAATATTTACCTAATTTATTAGTAAGATTTATTTAGGAGATATTCATTATATTCTACAGGATGGGATCTGTAACACGAATAAAAAATCAAAATTACTTCAAATATTATTTACGTATGGTTAGACGTGATTTTTTTGTGTAAATATAGTGTACGCATATTTATAAACAAATTAAATGGTTAAACTAACATGTAGGTATTTAGATTTACTCAGTGCTTGATAATGGAGCCTAGGTCTCCATTATCAAGCACCGAGCCCGCGTTCAAGTCATGTCGATTGGAGATTGAATATGTCAAATCCGAAGAATTATGTATATTAGATAATACTGCCCAAAACAAAAAAAAAGTATTGATGAACTAGGTCTGTGGTGGGATTCGTACTCACGCCTTCAGCTTTTGTGGCTGTTGTCCAACCTCTCGGTTACCTAATTTGGAATAAAATCTAACATTAAAACACAAATCAAAATACCTATTTCAATCATTGTATTTGTTCTGCAAAACTTATTTAATTTCCAGCTGATACTTATATTTTTAAGTATTTTTTTTACCTATCCTGAGAAAAGAACCTCGACAAGCCAATAACTTATTTTTCTATTCTTATACAGGGCCATATTGCCATACAGGCCATCTTATACAGGGCCAGTTGGTCGGGCTACATAGTATGTATTCCTGAACACATTTTGAGGCTATAATGTTAATAATCAGGGCCCGTAACTTTCATGCCGATGACATCAATTTGACGTCACGCTCCATTTAGGGTGATCCGAAATAGTTTTATTGTTCATTATTAATCATTAGTCGTCAATCATTTTAATCATGTACAAATGACTTCAAAAGTAGTATATTTACTCGTGAAATAAATAATTCCTACTTGATACGTGCTGTACGTTAAAGAGGAATTCTGTTTTCTACTTAATTATTTAAATGTGTTAACAATATCATTTGATAAGATGTATGTTTAAACACAAATCAAATAGTTTTATTTATATTTTACGTATCAAGTAGGTGTTATTTATTTCACGTGTAAATATACTACTTTTGAAGTTATTTGTAGGTACATGATTAAAATGATTGACGACTAATGATTAATAATGAACAATAAAACTATTTCGGATCACCCTAAATGGAGCGTGACGTCAAATTGATGTCATCGGCATGAAAATTACGGGCCCTGGTCATAATTATGAACTTTTCTGGATTCGGCTTAGTTTAAGAGATAATGACATGTTATTCAAAAAACTATTTTCATCACAAGTCACTGAAAAATGCCTGCACGATTAAAATTCTTACACTAGTAGTTTTCATCTCGACATACACACTGATTAAAGTTAGAGAAAATGAGAAAAAAAATTCAGAAAAATCTTCACATAAAAAAAAATTTCAAAAAACCTGAATAAAATAATCTTTCCCTACGATTTATTACTGGTCATGTATAAAAAAAACCAAAATTTCACAAAAAAGAATTAAAAAAAAATTTTTTGTTCGAATATGACATAAATGTCTCTTTTTTTTTTTTACTTCATTTGTCATAAAAAATGCATTGGTAAAGTCTGCTGGTAAATTCCTACCCTGTATTCCTTTGAGGTACGGAACACAGCACCATAAGGAAATAAATGTCGAATATTTCCGTTGCATTCTCGTTTTGGTAAATTTAATTACCAGCATCGAAATGCACGCTGCAGCTCGCTGCAAGCGGCCTCTTCTCGATTGCGTTTCAGTTTCACTCAAATTGACGCTCAAACATGAAGCTTTTCGTTCGGCCGATCGTGATGTTTGCTCTAGTTCAATACTGATTCGATGAATTTCTTTTAGAACACTTTTTTATCGTGGAAGTATTGAAATACAATAGCAGCAAATACTCATACATTCAGAAACTACATGTTTTTGAATGTATGAGTATTTTTGATATGTTTTTGTAGGTTCAATAGGTTTTAAAATGCCTTAAGTATTCAGGAGTATTGCTGTCATAAAGAACTTCAGTATCCATTGCACTGAAGCTAATTGAGACAGAAAAATAAATTTGGACGTTTCTGTAAAAATACAATTAATATAATTTTGAATTACATTTAGTAACATATACAACGTGTTTTTCTTCATATGCTATAACTTTAAGGGAAGCTTATTTAGGTCAAATATAATTAATTTCTCTAAGAAACTAGTGTTTTAACTCTTACTGTTATCGAGTTATTAAAAAAATTAGTTTAATCACTGAACATGTGTATTGCAACCTTTATTACATTCTAATGTTACTTATTTTGACATGTGCCGTCAGTCACCTGAGATTAACTTTTATTTTATTCTTAAGGTTATCTCACACTTACCATTTCATTTATTATGAAATCAAAAAAAAAAAATTATCGATGTTTCCAAAAGCCGTTATACCAGACAACGTCTATTAATGGCCCAAGTAACCTGTCTAATTTAACGCAAATCGAAACGAACACCCTGTATATGGTATTTGTCAGCCTCCGTAGCCTAGTTGATAGTGACCCTGCCTACGAACCTGGAGGTTCCGGGTTCGAATCCCGCCGAGGGCATTATTTGTGAATTTATTTATCACAAATATTTGTTCCTTGGGCATGGCTGTCTATGTATTTATTTTAAGTATCTATATGTATCTATCTATTATATATATTGTCGCCTGGTACACACATTACAAGCCTTAATTGAGCTTACTGTGGGGTAAGCTCAATTAAGGCTAAGTAGTTAATACGTAAGTAGGTAAGTCGATTTGTGTAAGATGTCCCAAGATATTTATTAATTTATTTATTTTACATGGCTTCCAATTATATATATACAATATTAGTTGAACATGATGGTAAGGAGTAGAACATTTTAATGTTAAACATATTCACGTACTTAGGAGGTTATACAGACATTGAACGCATTTGATTCATGTATGAAAATTTCCGTTGATGCAGGTTGCAGCCGCGATGACTGAAATCAGTGACGTTTACTACTTTATAAACACCGCCAAACATGACCCTGCCGATCAAAGCTTAGTCGGTTAATTTAGCAGCACATGTAAATTATACCACCATCAGCCAGTCCACTGCTGCACAAAGGCTTCTCCTATTACCTATGCGTGCCTACGCATCGACGCATTACGAAGTAAATATCCATAATTGCAACGCTGGGTGATGGCAGTTGTGTGTCCACTATGATGATGCTGCTGCCCGTTAACAATCTTCGATAAATGGTTAATGATACTTCAATCCCTTTGTCGACTCTTACGACACCCGCAGGAAGAGTTGGAATGGTGACAAATGTACCTATGCTTACTCCCGTTACCACACGGCTTACGATATGTAAATCAGTTTATTTTATAATTTAAATACTTAGGTACGGAGCTTCAAATATTTCATACCGAAACTGTAAAAACAATGTCTGATCGTTGCACAGGAAGCCAAATAATTTTAGTTTATTTTTATTGGCGCTGTCAACTATTTTTCGTATTCACATTAAAATTTGATGGCGACATCGCAATTTGAGAGATGAACAAACGCTTAATCCTCAAATCCCAGCTTTGTCCAATCCCCGTGAGCCTTACGACCTTTGATCGCTCAAAGGCCGGTGTAAACGGCTTCGCAAATATTGCCAGCAATATTCATCAAAAAATAATGTCTCGGGGGAAATTAAAATGGAAATTTGGCAAAATCAATCGCGCATACGGCGCGGGCCGGAGTGACAAGTTGAAATCCGCAATCGCATTAAGTTTATTACACAAAGTGATGAGACTTCACGTTGGGCTTAAGCGCAATTTAACGGAAGGGTTTTTTGATTGAATTTCGTAAAATTGTGATGTATTACGCCCCTTTCATCACGATAAAATTTGTTGCGATTTCTTTGCCTTTACGTACTGCTATTATTTACAATCGAGTGACTTAGTCCGAAGGAAGCTTGCTAAAATAAAAGAAAGAAACAACGTTAACATTTTTTGTTCAAAAATCTTTGGGTTAGAATGAACAATTGTGATAGGTAATTGACATGGGAAACTCCGGATATTGACTCCATTTTGCCGAAATCCTCCCTTTGTAGAGAACATTACATTGTCTTTTGGATTTTACAATAAGTGCCTTTTACTTTACTTTGTATTTTATTATTGATAATACTACTCCTCTAAGATTACATTTTAAGTTTTGATATTTTGGTACAAGAAGAGCAAAAATACTCCAGTCAGATAATGTCTAATTAGTCAAAAGATCGAGAACGGAGATTCAAATGAAGACATTCATATTATACTCGTAGAAGGTCCGTGAGGTTCAAAATACTACTACATTATGCAATTCCATGATCTGGATAATCTATATAGGTACTACCTACAGCTTTATTTACAGTATCAATAAGATCACGATTCATGATGCCTGCTCTGGCCAATTCATGTCGTGACTCCATTTTGCATGTCACGTATCGGCTTGCCTTCGACCAAAGGACAAAGTTTAGTATTCCACCCTGAACCTGACATCCTACCTGAGGTAGGCCTAAATTTATTTATCAGGGAAATGTAAGAATAATCCTGTACGGAATGTGTACGTGCGAAAGTTTCGAGGATCATATTTGATGGGAACTCATAATAAATTTGACTTGAAGTATTCGTCTATTCCACGTTCTGACAAGGGATCGAGAGGTTTGATGAAAATTGTTGACGTGTTATTAAATTCCGTTTTAAAGAGTTTACGCAACCAGTGCGTAATTAGAATTACTTTAATAAACAATTGTACACTAATATTTGTAATGAAATTTATAAGTTACTAACACGATCGGTAAGCTCATATCGGCATCACACTCTTTCAGGAACACACACATACACTCACTTTAACGAACAAAGAAAATAATGTTTATTCTATTTAGGCACGTTCTAGTTAACATTACAAAATATAAGAAACTATCTCCTTTTATAATCAGTCGCCCGAGAACTTCTTTTTTTTTACTTTTATTTTATTTTTTCCGGCAAGAAACAATGAATCCAGACGATTTTTCCTTGACTTCTTTAATTTCCAAATGTACGCAATGCAGTAGGTTCACGTAATGGTGCAGTTCTGAACATACTTGTTCACAACTGAACTCACGCACCTAAGTGATAAATAGAAATTTCATTTAGAACTAATCCCAAAGTTTCCACAAACATTCAAAGAAACTTCCGTTTGTAATTAACTCTAGAAATAACTTAGTTAACTAACAATCTGATGCGATCTAAAAGTTGAACTTAAAAAAAGTGTTTCAAACAAACTTGTGAAAGATTGTCGCTGTTCAACTTTGTGCAAAGAGTTTTCTTTCGAGTCCTGTCTTTGTATACTCGCGTAAGTTTTAGTTCTTTAAAATTTATTTTTAAGACTGAATTGTTTTCTTTATGTACCGCGTAATTAAAAATAGGGACAGGATTTTATTGTTTTTGTTACACAATATTTGTGATTGTCTAAGAATCGCCCACTTTCTTGTTTATTATAAGGACTGTATTGGTTTGTACCTTTAAACGTATTAAATGTCTAAGCACCCTTATGGCAAGCGACAAATTGCTGGGACGCTTTTATTCCACTCATAGTTTTTCAGGGTTTAGGTTTGGGATTTGAATTCATAGAGACATTCACCTCGAATAAACTTAGGTACCAATGTAAAAATCGTAGCTTTCACGCGTAATTAAAGTTTGAAATCTTCTAAGTGTTCAAATAGAGAACCTATTCCTTTCAGTCACACAAAATTTAAGTACCACCAAATGCTGGTATTAAAATTAAATATAATATGTTATATCAAGGAAGGACTTTGAAATTTAATTTTATATTATTTAGAGATATTATAACTTATGTACCTTCATTAGTTGTAATATTCGTGTGTGTTCATTCAGCTTACCTGCAAAAAACAATTGTACCTTGTGAGTATTAAGAAAAATATAATGGAACTATATGTAAAGTTGAAACAGAGTCCATTTAAAACAAGATCATCGGAATTTATGAAATTATACTACAGTTTATCTTTCTTTTAAACAAGATCGCCATTCATCCACCTATTGTGCAGCACTCATCTTCAGATTTTTCTCATAACTTTTGACAAGATTGAAGTATCTACAAAAAAGTAGTTACTTAATATAAGTACAATTTTAACGTACAGCCCGAAAATAAAATCAATTAGTAGTTAACTTACAGTGACGTCTTACGATGTATAAAATATATCTACATATTATCACTTATCAAAGAGCACTTCACTTCAAATACACAGTACCTAGTCATGGCCAATGATTTACAAAACTACCACTGATTTATAAAATTTAGTATGATTTGGTGTTAAAATATATTGCGTTACACTAATCAGATTTTTATGCAACTAAGAATTTATGAAGCCTTTTTATAAAAGATTGTGCCAAAACGGAGGAATTTGTATTAGATGAAAAGTTGGTTGTCTAACGTTACATTGCAAACACTGCCACATCTATGGTTGATCTCGTATAAACATACTCTACATATTGATATGATATTTATGATAAGATGATAACACGATCTGTTCATAGCAATGCTCGATTGTGTATGAAGACACGATTTATCTCACTGTCTTGCTTGTTGTACTTATGAGTTTTATCATCCTGTTCTTGTCATTGTTGAAGATGATGCTGACCTTAACAGATAATTGCAACCATTATCTAAAGTTAGAATCATTAATTATTCCAAGGAAAATGCTTATTAATATGTTATAGATTGCCTACGGTTCATAGAAATATAATTTCACGTCATATTAGTTTAGTTACCAAATGGTTTCGTAAATTAATGTTTTTCGCTTATAAATAAACTTCAACCATCATGATCATCTTAATTTGACAAATAATAACAATCACAAAAGCAAAAAAATATTGGTTTATTTATTTAATAATAACCTATAAGCTACAAAAGGCGAACTTAATACCATTAAGAATTTTCTACCAGTTAACCTACAACCTACTGTGTAGGTTATAGATATCCTTTATCGCAAAGCCAAGGGAAAGTGTCTTTTTCTATAAACAGGTAAATGTTCTTCGCTAAACGAGAACTCGTAAAATGTTTGCACTACTTCTGATTGAACCGATGTAAGGTGGAAGTACTAGTACCAATCTCTGTACCAATACCAGTTACTATAGCTTGAGTTGCCATTAGATGAAATCAACTATTAGGGCATTTAAACGATGATAAATGTATGTTCCTTTAATTCCCAACTTTGAAATAATTAGCTTATATCTAAATTATTTGCATAATTTTAAGAAAGGCTGACAATTATTAGGACTAAGTGTTAATATTTTCAAAATCCCAATATGTGACATTCAAAATTCAAACTTGTACTGTGGTGCCATCTATTGGGACTGAGAGCAAAAGCACCTGACACGAATGGAGTAAGAAAATTTGCAATTCTGAGAAATTTTGACATTGTCACCCTATAAAATTATAGTTCATTGTGTATCAAGGGAGGTAAGTACCGACCGTGATGCATACAATGTTTTTGATAACCCTTGCCGACAAAAAAAATAGTTTTAAGACAATGTATTATTAAATGACGTACTGACATTTCTATTTCTCCCTAGGGAATTTCACTTTTCTATTACTTCCGTTGTGCATACAAGCAATGGCGCGTTTATACAGCAAGTGTGATGAAAATACTATTTAACAAAACTTACAAACTCCTCTCCCAAAACACATGACCATACTTTATGTAGATTTATATATGAGCAAAATATCGTGATTATGTTACATACAGGTACTTCCACCTTATTGTATTGATAACGTATCGTTATTGATCCCATCTATTTTTTTATAGACAATGCCGATAAATAAATATTTGATGCTCAATCAGTCAATAATTGTACCATGTTGTTACATGGATGTTCTATTAATTTGATATTTCAAAGGATAAAGGTATTAAGTTCTTGCTTATGAGGTTGATTTCTGATATATGGAGAGGGCCTACCTCGATTTCCAAAAATCAAAACTTTCGAGAATCTATTTCTGTCACACCAACGAAGGCATCATCGATGTGACAAAGACAACCGGCCACATTTTTCGATTTTCGAAATAAGGTAAGCCAATTTTTTCACACTTCGAAAGCAATTGTCTTACCTATTGTTATGTCTGCAATTTCTTACCTCGCATGAATTCAAATTGTTTTATTGTCTCTAGATAGTCGCGATATATCAGATCATTCGGTTGGCTGGTTCGGAGCATAAAGTTTTTGCGAGCTGCGTTAGCAGGCAGGTTCGAAAACTGCAATACCGGTTTGATCTTTTACATATTTTGTTTGATAGATCACACCAATATACAGTGGATTCATCCTTACTTGTCTTATCATGTAAACAAACAAAATGTCAAAGATGCTTAAAGACAATCATTAGTGATTAGAAATGTCGAAATAATGAAATGTCAGCGATAATTTCACTATTTCCGTAAATAGAGGAATATCGATTTTGCGTCGCCTGTCAGGAAGATAATTAATTAGTACAATATTATATCAAAACATATTGAAATCAACTACCGCAATTTTGGTAAATTACTGCAATTTATTTTATCCGACCGTAACAGCGTTTATTGACGAAAATCTTTACAGAAATGATATTTTTCAGTGCTTTTTTGAGTGATTATAATACTTTGCGAGTTTTTTGAAGTATGCAACAACATTTGACGTAATGATTATTGTATAATTGCAGAGAAACGTGTGATATGATATTGTTTTCAAAAAGTGTTTGTTTACATGATAAGACGAGTAAGGATGAATGCACTTTACAATTGCTACCCCGTTTTGAAATTACAGTAAACACATCTTTTTATATTTGTTAAATTATAAATCACGAAAAATATTTTTTACAATTTGAAGTTTTAGATAACATTCGTGGTTGGTTAAGAAGCATAAAAAAAATTAATGATACATACAGGGTTAAAAGGTGTAGTTTAATACCAGCGAAGCTCTTAACGGGGTTTAATTTAGGACATAATAAGTACATAAGATTTGAGAATGAATTTTTGAGAATGAAGTTTACGACGAGTCAAAAAATGTGTAAAAAAGTAATTCAACGTAATACTAAAAATTACAAATGACGTTATCTGGGAAAAGGGACGTTATTGTCATTAGCGCTTACGGCGTTATGAGCCATGTTTGTATACAAATACGACGTCACCAGACGTAAGAGCCATCGACAATAAGGCCCCTTATCCAAAATAATGTCACATATGTTGTGTTGTATACATAAGAACGCATTAGTAACAATTACAATCTAAAAACTAATCTAATTACGTACATTGCCTACTTGAAAATATGTCAAAATATTTTGCATGTGTGCATCACACCTGTGTTTCCTTATGGTGTATAGTCAGAGGGTGAACAGTCTATTGAAACCATTTTGAAACATTTTTAATGTTCACTAAACAGACAGCATAGAAATCGTATAAGAAAATACCGTTGCATTTTCATATAACTACTTACCTAAGATCTTCTTTTTTTAAGTCGGTTAAATTAACTATTATACTATAAGGGCAATATCCTTGTATCTTTGTTAGTAGTATTATCGAGTTAAATAAGCCTGTAGTCATGTAAGCTGTCTCATAAACCTGTCTTAGTTAAGTACATATTCGCTGGTCCAATAACATTGTTTGATGGGCCATATCTTGGCACCGATATTACGTACGGCAAAACTTATTTTGTATTTAAGGTAGTCTAAGGTAGCACTACAAAATAGTAGTAACATAAACGATGGCCGCTGAAAAAAAAAATGACGCCACGAGTCCATACAAAAATACCCAATCCCCTTTGTAATTTGTGTATACATTTATTGGTATTTTTTTTTTTGTTTGTTGTAAGTGACAAGCTCAAATGGCCAAAGCGGAAGACCAGCGCTGGCTCTGCTGGCAAAATGCTGAGTTTTGGCCATTTCGAGACAAAATTTCGTGTTTACTGTTTTGTTTTGTTTGTACTGTGTCTCGAATAAACGTATTTTCTTTCTTTCTTTTCTTTCATAAGATAACTTTTACTTAAAATAAAAGCAACTAAATTATCCGTGCCAAATAATTCGGCGCGCAATATAGAGCAACACACTCAAGTTTATTGCTCGTTGACAGTTAATTTGAAAAGCAGATGACATGACTGCCATATCAATATTAATACATTTTCGTACCAACATTGTTAATCCGAAAACCTTACAATAAATCTGTGGGGTCATAATTAAGTGTAACTTATAAAAACTTCGTAATCCATGATACACTAGTGAATCCTATGCCTGGTTTAATTCATCGCCTTATTAGATCTAAACACGGTTTGCAGAGCGAGCTTTCAATTACTAAATAGCACGTGTGCAAATAACTCACGTAATTTTCTCCTTCAAAGAATTTCTGTAACACCTGACACTCTAGTCAAGTAAAGATTTTGTAAAAATTGTAACAAATCAAATACAGCGAGGAAATGCTGCCAGCATCGTCAGTACAATGCCATAAAGGGCCTGTCTTAGATCTAAAGTAGGATAGTTTGATACATATATTGCATTCACTTGTTAATGAAATCAAATAGAGATTTCAAAGTTCGAAACGCTACAGGTCGTTGATTGATTTGAACGTGCTATGAATACCGGTGTAGGGAACGGTCAGTATAATGCGATGGAGTGCCTTTTACGAGATTTTTATTACACGACCGTTGCTCGGATTTTTTCCCTCACCTTTCGTAAAGTTTTAGTTGATCTATTCACATATGCAGGTCCTTTCACTAGCCACTAACAACATCAGCAGGTCTAGCCAAAATGACATTCTGCAATCGTAAACGATAACAATGTATGGAAATGGTTTGTACGATTCTGTCAATCTCATACCATATAGGCGAGCAGATGCCTTAGGTATGTGTACCTATAATTCGTACTAAGCACCTTTTACTCTGAGGTCAAACGCGAATATATCGTGAAATAGCGGGAACAAACTTGCCTGTTTTTTAAATTTTGATTATTTGACCTTAATTTTATGTATCGTTGAGTTTTTAGCGGTTTCGGGATAGATCCCGAAGTAAAAATCGATCAGTTTGAATTATGTGGCGTCCTATTAAATACTTACTTCGATATTATTAACTAACTTTATTTTAACATCTCTCCGACGGAGAAGGGGATGTTTTCTCTTCCTTTAGTTTATCTAATCACATCACATCACCACATCAGCCTATGCTAGTCCTCTACCGGACGTAGGCCTTTCCTACTAACTTTGCGTATAGACGTATTTAGTACGGTCAAATCGTACTTCATTTTACCCTAAACTCGCAAATCAAGTAGTATCGCTGCATTTTTGGTATGTTGTTTAGACACCATAGGACAGTATAAAACCATATTAAGCTTCTGCACCGTTATTCGAAACCTACATTAATATTTGAGAGAGGCAATCTTGTTTACTATGACGTGACGGTTGCTGATTTGACTATACTCTACTCTTTTTACCCCCTCTATCAGTTTCCTGTTCATGCCACCAGAGTAGGGCGTGCCCGTTCCCTCGTCATTGGTGTCTCGTTTACCGAGACGTACGGTTCAGTCACAAATTCATGGAATTTGTAAGTGAAATCGCTGCTTTGCGACAAAACCGTGATATCTCGGTATGATAGATCTTCTGAGTTATCACGGTTTTGTCGCAAACTAGCGAAATATATTTTCAAGTCTTAACGGTTTTACCGTTCGAATATAAAAATTTGTTATTAATCTTATTTTATTTTGCAGAGTTTTTGCAAAATGACGATGTCGGACACATCTAGTGCATCAAGCACTAGCTCATCGTCCGATTCAAGAGACTATACCTACTCCGGCATGGGAGCCGAAGGCGGCGTAACGATGCCATAGAACAAAACAGGTTAGCGGTATCCAGAATCTGTATTAGTGACATGTTGCAATCCATGAGTAATGTACCTTTCTCAGTCAAATGGGAAAATGAATTAGAGGGCAACGTGAGCGGCGAGATATATATAAGGCTAAAGAAATTTGAACCCACTGTTCTTAAAGAAAATGGTTTGACACTAAAGTTGCGTTTAACGATGTTTTAGAAGAACCATCCGTTCCAAAATACTCGCCCGCTCATGTTGACCTTATAATCTCTGTTCAACATTTTGACTCCAAAAACTGGACAAGCGTCCGAGATTCAGAGGTACATAAGCTTTGCTGCTCCCAACCGGCCTTTGTAGGCCTCGAGACAAATAACTAATTAAAGAATTTATGTTTTTGACTCATTAATAGCATGGTCTCGTACTGCTGATGCAGCTGTCTCTTCAGGCGTTAAAAAATAAAATCAGATTTTTTTATGGAGGGTATTTTTTATAAGATCCCTAATGATGTTTTAACGACATACTGGTCTTAAAATAGGTACGAGTGATAATCGTGAGAGTTTAAATCAATATATCTGTAATGATTGCAACTAACATGTCGTCACCGCGCTGACCTTATCCGAGATTGTATCCCCCGCTGCCTAAGTGTCAAAGAGTCCATAAGAAAGATACTCCGAGCTCACATAACTTATTGGAAAAACGTGGTGGTATTTCCTAAACTTTTTGGCCGGTCTGACCGCCAACCCAAAATAAGCCTGCTGCGCAAGCAAGTGCTAATCTATGTCGTGATGCTCAAAAAAGGCCCACGCAGGGCATTTATGACCAGTCTAACTGCTTTATGAATATGCTTAGACCATTCTTACAAAAATTTTGGCCGGTCTGACCGCCAACCCAAAATAAGCCTGCTGCGCAAGCAAGTGCTAATGTGTATTAATGCTCAAAAAGGGCCTATGCAGGTCATTTATGACCAGTCTAACTGCTTTATGAATACACCTAGACCTTTATTACAAATATTTTTCGGCCGGGCTGACCGCCAACCCAAAATAAGCCTGCTGCGCAAGCAAGTGCTAATCTATGTAGTAATGCTCAAAAAGAGCCAACACAGGGTATTTATGACCAATCTAACTGATTTATGAATATGACTAGACTCGTCTTACAAAAACTTTTGGCCGGACTCACCGCCAAACCAAAATAAGCCTGCTGCGCAAGCATGTGCTAATCTGTGTAGTTATTCCTAAAAAGGGCCCACGCAGGGCCTTTATGACCAGTGTAACTGCTTCATGAATAGGCCTGGACCTTTCTTACAAAAACTTTGTCGCTGGTCTGAACGCCAACCCAAAATAAGCCTGCGGCGCAAGCAAGTGCTGATCTGGGTAGTAATGCTCAAAAAGGGCCCACACAGGGTGTTTATGACGAGTCAAACTACTTTATGAATATGCCTCGACTTTTCTTAAAATTGCCTGCACATGGCAATTATAACTTTTTACCAATGGGCTGGCGTGATCCCTTTCGCCCATCCAGAACAATTGCAAATAGCCAAGGTCAAGGAAAGCCTCGCCAGCGTAGCGTGGGCCCGAGACCCCAAGGCCCCAATGCCTATAAAGACACTACCCGACTAGGTCAAAACTTCCCACGCAGGGATTTAATCAAAAGAGGAAATTCTGACTGCAACAGTTTTCGAGCGGGTCAGTTTTTTTTTTGAAAGATGAGAATCATTAAATATTCAATCTCACTAATAAAATTGATAAAATCGTTTAGAAATTCGTTTTACCTAAGGCCCCCGTTAGCATTGCCAAATGCAGGAAACAATTTTGAGGCAGGCGTGCTAGAACCAGCATATATATTACACTCCCAGTTTATGTCACGCCGATATTCCTAATCCCAAAAAGCGACGGATCTTTACGTCCAAAATTCAAATCTTAATTCTATACTTACCGATCGTAAAGTTCAAGTTGGGGAAAATTCACCGAATTTCAGGGTTCATTCAGCCCTCAGATTTGCTAGTAAAATTAGATCTGTCAAACGCCTATTTCCATCTGCCTGTCGCAGCCAGCGAGTCTGAATTGGTTTCAAAGTCTGATTTTTAACAGCTGCCGATGACCTACTTGCCTTAAGGTCATTTCCGACCAATTGGGTTTGCCCACATCTTTCGAGTTTTAGTTAATTTAGACGTTTTTCTCCTAGCAAATCAGAACCTCGGCCTTTATTACGAAAAGCCTTAAAAACTGTGCGAATTCTAGAACATTTGGGCTGGCAGGTTAATCATGTTAAGTCTATCCTTACCCCTCGGAGGGCCATAGAATACCTGGAAAATTGTTGGTATCCTCATTCCAACAAAAAGTACTTCCCATTAAAGAAATGCTTGGCCTTGAAAACAAATGCCGTTTTTGAAGCGAAAATCCGCTTGTACAAACGAAATTCGAAGCATTGTGGGCTCCCTAAACTTTGCCCGTTTTCCAGTACCCCGTGGCCATTTCAATCACAGAGCCCTGTTAGCATTTGGTGCGAGTCTCCTTCACCAGTCCATATATTGTCGATTCCCTATACGAGTATGTACTAATGGAAGCGCTGCTTGAACTATCATTGTGGATAAACAATGAAATAAATTGAATTGAAATGAATTGTGGATATAAAATGACGGGGGCAATAAGAAGATAGGACAAGAAGAGTCAAGTCTCCATTCAAATCAATGAGAAATGCTCGCGATCCTAAATGCCCTAAAATGTTGTTGCCATTATTTAGCAAACTCTTCCATCATAATACAAGCGACGACAAGTGGGTAGTTGCCTTCCTGAGGAACGAAGGGGGAACTCTGTCATCCTCCCTAATGAATCTAGGTTACAAGGTGTTTCATCTAGTAGACCAGTACAACATTAATTTTCTAATTCACTATCTCCCCGGTAAGTTCGATTGCGAAGCAGACCGCCTGTCTCGCCTGCCTGTCGTTTCCGAGTGAAATCTCCTTCTCCTACCCATAATAACAGTGAAAATATTTTCGAAAGGGACAGCCCGGAAGTACACCTCGTGTCGGCAAGGGCGTATGAAGTGCCTAATTATGTATCACTGGACGCGGCAAATGGTCAAGCCCAGTTTCACAATGCATTCAGTCGAACGTGGCGTTACCAGATAGCTTGGATTTCCCATCACCGTTCTAAATACCTCAAGTTTTAGCACGCAATGAATACAGCTGTAGGAATTTACTTGATCGTAGCCCCCCGGTGGCTGATAGTTTTTTTGGGAGAACTGATCTCAAAAATCGAGCCCTTGCCCCACCATTCACAATACTTGCTCTAGATCAGGCCCTGATAGACACAGCCTCAGGTCATCCCCCGTCCCAAGCTCAGGAGTTGATCCTAGAAGCAGGAAAATGTGGGGATGGACAGAAAGCATAGAAAATTGGTCCCAACAACAAAAGAATTTATTACTTTCTAACTGGCGAAAATCATCGTTAAAAACTTATAAACACCCTTAGTATAAGTGGTGCTTATGGTCGTGTGGTCGCTCGTGGTCGTTAATGTGAATACACCCTCAGCAGCCGATTTTGTTAGATAAATAATTGACCTGGATCAAAAAGTAAGCTTGTCCTATTCGACCATAAATTTAAGTGTACAAATCAGCGATTGCTACCTTAACAGACCCTAATTTGCAGGTCAACCTAGCGTCACATACGCTTGTAAAATATTCATGAAAGGCTATTTCCAATGATACTTCAAAAGTAAACAACGTAAATACGTACCTATACGGGATACCGGTACCTTAGTAGAATTGCTTAAAAAGTGGTACTATCAATGAAAATAGCTTTTAGGAATGTTCAAAACCTGCCTCTATCTTATTGTTGTTTGTTCAGGTCATAGGGTATATGACCTTAATTTACTATCTGTTAATAAAAACGATTGTATTGTATCTTATACATCAATAATATTTTGGCTAATTTCTGGGTCAAAAACTGATTGTGCCTCTTAAATTATTAACGTTTTTGTAAATGTTAATACTTAATTTACTACATTCGGTTAAGTACATTAAAGGAGTACGTTGCAAGAATCTAATTTTAGTTATGTATAGTTTAGTTAAATGTGCAAAATTACCAATACCCAAACAGGGTTCATGTGAACTATTATTATACAATAAGACCTTGTGTAACACATAATTATATACAATAAATGAATTATGAATTAAATACAGTCAGGCTAGAATTTAACTCAAAATCAGGAAACCCTGTTAATATATTGAATTAAAAACAGTTATTTGTTTGCATTTAACTCAAAACTTAAAATATATGGACTTGGACCCTATATTATTTGGTATGGTGACATTTGTAAGTCTGACAATGACGCAGGCATCCAAGCTAGTCCGGGTAGCTAGTGCATCCTGCAGTAGCTTCGAAAAATTGGGTACAAATCCTTACGTTGGATGAAATCTTAGCTCGCGATAACTGACTCTCACAAAACACTATTTCTAACGTTTGCTGTAGAGAAATTCGAAAATCAGCACCCCTCTTAGCTGTAACTGAATGTTTTACTCCCGTTGATTATTCAATTTGAAAAATAATTGTAAGAAGATCTTATGGATTAGGAGCAAAGGGTACCTAATCAATAAAAAATAGATACATTTTTAATTGATGTATTTATAATACATTACAATACAACATAATTGAAAAATCAAATTTTACATTGGGTCATTTTGGACTTACCACCAGTTAATTATTACAATTGAGTTTGGTCTGTTCTGTTGTAGATACATAATTACATATGTAACAATGTATTCAGGTTTAATACAAGCCTAGATTAAGTTGAAATAAGCTTATTTTTCAATATTATTGTATGCTAAAGTTGTTTTTCAATAAACAGTATTATTGTATATTATGTGTTTTAATCCATATATCATAATATAAAAGAACCTTTTTATTCTTATCACACACAAATATGACAGTAACTTTACCAGTTACCTAATTGTTTTCACATGATTCACATTGGTGTCTTGCCACCAGGCGATAACAGACAGGTCTCAAATATTAATGTAGGTTTCGAATAACGGTGCAGAAGCTTAATAGCAGTGTTTTACCCTACAATAAAACACATATTAAGCGAAACACCTTATTCGAAACCTACACTTTATAATCCTGCCTGGCGGTTAAAAGGCAATGTTCCACTCTCACAGTTACTTTTCACTAACTCACCAGTCACCACAAATCTTAGCACTTGCACTTCACTTCACCTTTGTGTAAGTTTTTGTGACGGTGGTGTATCTATCTATTATATCACTGTTTTGGTGGAACATTGCAAAACGTGTAAATAAAACATTAAATTTGAGAACCAATGACGAGGGAACGGGCACGCCCTACTCTTGGTGGCATGAACAGGAAACTGATAGAGGGGGTAAAAAGAGTAGAGTATAGTCAAATCAGCAACCGTCACGTCATAGTAAACAAGATTGCCTCTCTCAAATATTAATGTAGGTTTCGAATAAGGTGTTTCGCTTAATATGTGTTTTATTGTAGGGTAAAACACTGCTATTTTGCAAGCAAAAAAAAGTTGTGCTAGCTGGGGAGTACGTGAAAAACTGCGAAATTTACGGCCATTTTTTAGTTTCTGATTTTTATTTAAAAAACCTTACGTTTTTTGATATCATATGTAATTAAACGTTTAAAGACTAATAAATTTCCAACAAGTTGAGCTAACATGCATTACCGTAGGTCTTATAGTTTCAGAGATTCGAGACTTTAAAAAGTACCCCTTTTTGTAAACTAGATAAAATGTTGTGTTTTGCTAACGTTTTCGACTTAATATCGCCTCACCTAATTATGCTACGAAAAACATGCAACAATGAACTTATAGCGCACTTAATATTCTTTAATTCAAGGGTAAAATTAGGTCAGTGAACTTTGTAGTTGAAAGTATAAACCCGAAATTCCAAAGGCAGGAGGCCCGCTATTTAAGTTTTTTATACAAATCGCAAGTCGAGTTGCAAAACTGCAATTTTGGTATATTATAAAGGCCTTATAGATATATACGAAAATGCATATAAAAAGAAAAACAAAAAAATAATTTGGGCATAGGACGTAAAAAACGGAAAAAAATTCGCACTTTTTTTTAGTTTTTGACGTTTAACTAAAAATCTATTATCTTTTTGATACTGATTGCTATAAAACTAAGAAAGAACATTAAATTTGAAAGGATTTGAGCTACGTTGCATCACCGTAAGTTATATATATTTTGAGATACGACATTTCATAAAGTGCCCTTTTATCAAAACATAAACAAATTTTAGGTTACGTTGAAGCTATTCACTAAATATTGGCAAAACGTTCGCGCTAAGAAAAAAAAGTAATTGTAGACAATTACTACATTAAATTTGGAACAAATTGAGCTGATAACAATTACTGTAAGTCTTATAGTTGGGGGGTATACGAGGCTTCAAAACATGCATTTATTTTTCTTAACTTAATGAAGGGCACATTTTGAAAATGTCGTACCTCTAAATCTATATAATTTAGGGGTAATGCAAGGTAGCTCAAATCCTTTCAAATTTAATATTCTTTCATAGTTTTATAGCAATTAGTATCAAAAAGTTATAGTTTTTTAGTTAAACGTCAAAAACTAAAAAAAGTCAGATTTTTTTTTTTTTAGTTTTTTACGTTCCCTATACCTAAATCCTTTTATTTTTCTTGTAATATGCGTTTTCGTACATCCCTATAGAGCCTATTGTAATATACAAAAATTGCAGCTTTTGCAACACGACTTGCCATTTGTATGAAAACCTTAGATAGCGGACCTCCTGCTTTTTGAATTTCGCGTTTTTAGTTTCAATTACAAAGTTTACTGACCTGATTTTACCCTTAAATGAAAGAATATTAATTGCGCTATAAGATAATTATTTCATGATTTTTCGTAGCATAATTAGGTAAGGCGATATTAAACCAAAAACGTTAGCAAAACTCAACATTTTATCTAGTTTACAAAACAGGGTACTATTTGAAGTCTCGAATCTCTGAAACTATAAGACCTACGGTAATGCATGTTATCTCATCTTGTTACAAATTCATTCATCTTTAAACGTTACCTGATACATATTTTCAAAAAACGTAAGGCTTTTTTTATAAAAATCAGAAACTAAAAATAGACAGTAAATTTCACAGTTTTCACGTATAACGCAGCTAGCACAACTTTTTTTTGCTTGCAAAATGTGGTTTTATACTGCCCTATGGTGTCTAAATAACATACCAAAAATGCAGCTTTACTACATGTTTTGCGAGTTTAATGTACGATTTGACCGTACTAATTAGGATTTAGTTTATCAGTCTAAATAAAT